>JAQFZO010000211.1:0-32118 GCA_034695885.1 Geophilus flavus
CGCATCAGAAACGCGGCTTTCGAGCTCACGTTGTGCGCGCGTCCACTTATACCGCATTTGTCAATACTGGCTCATGCCTTTTACTGTGACGGTGGGAAAGTAATAATTACATTACGCGCAGAAATGAGGATATACTACTTTCAATCCCCCACCCCTCCCTCGCCACATACCCATTTCCACCCCCTTCTCCAGCCATCGGGTTCTGGGATCTGCCCTCGTAAAACTTCTACACATTTTTATTGACGCCTTACACTTGTCCGCCATTCCCTACACCGACGCGAAACATTCATTGTTTCCTATACAGATTTTCTTGTATCGAGGTTGTCTCCTTTTTCGACCGTTTTAATACGGTTTCACATTCCCAAACTCTTGCCAGATGGCGTTGCCACGACCCTCGCTGAATGAGATTTAACTCTTTGGCTACTACCCTATAATAAAAATGAATTTTTGTGAGTAATCTTCGAAAATAAGTTTAGTTTATAAATAGAAAGTTAGTTTTAAATGCGAGTCTCACAATTAAAGACTACATAAGACACAGTATTGACAAATGCGGTATAAGTGGACGCGCGCACAACGTGAGCTCGAAAGCCGCGTTTCTGATGCGCACAAATTAATAAATAAGTTGTGGTGAATTGATTTCTCATGTAAGATTTTTAATAAGATGTTAAATTAAAGCTCGAGCAGACAAGCTTGTAATCTTTTTAATCCTGCATGGAATTTATCTTTAAAGTGGTTGGGAAATTTTTTTCCTCTCTGGACGCATGCGCGTGGAATTTGACAATGGGTGGATTAATTAAGGTTGGGAACGTGGTTCTAATGGCTCAATTAAATTGAGTAGAAAACCAAAGGAATATAATCTCGGGTGATTTTTGGATTTTTGTTTCATTATTCTGCATGGTGACAAAAGAGTTTAACCTTGGAAGTAACCTCAGCTACGTTTTCATTATGCATAAGACAAAAGATTATAATTATAAGCCGTGAATAATGTCACCGTATTAAAACCCGTCCGTTAAATATAATTTGGAAAAGTTTGTTAATTATTAGTTTATTACTGACGACCACAATGTACTCTTATAATCGTACTTACTAAGCGCCCGAGGAATTAACGGCCACCGATGGTTGCCAAAGCCAACAGAAGTACTTTTGCGAGCAAATTTTGTGGTAATTCACTTAGCTTTAATATTGATCCGTTTATTTAAGCGTGAATTGGTGACAAGGCTCTGAATCTTTAAAGCAATGCGAGAAAGACAATGGTTTTTGCTCGTTCTTAGAGTTTGTGAATAAATTTTACATGGAAACGTCACCAAAAAAAGATTTATTATACAATTTCTAACTTTTGGAACTTAGAACGACATTTTTCTTGTTTTCAGAAGTCGTTTTGAGTCCTATAGCTATCTCATCTTTGTTTTGCCACTCCTTAATTCCCCTACCGGAAACTCTTCGAGTCAGATTTTTTATTTATTTATTTTTTTAAAAAAAGAAAAGAATTTGGCTCCGAGTTGAATAAATGGGTGTGAGTGCCCAAATATTTTGGTACCTGAGCCCTTATAAACGACGCATGCGCTTCATGGTTATTGCAACGCATGCGTAGTGCGTGATCGATGGTAGTGTTGGTCGTAGCCTGATTAGATTGACCCTGAGGCCAAGGGGGAGGGCAGAGGAGGGGTCGGCGTTGGAAGCGTTGAGACAGAGCTATCCATTATGCACCTGACAACTAGCAAAAGGTACACACACAATCGAAGAACAGTGGGGGTGATATAAAGAAAAATCACCCAAGATTTCAGGTCGTAAACGTACAATTCTTTTTTTCTAATTTTTTTTTTTTTAATTTCTAAACTTTTATTTTAATTAGGTTCGGATTACTCATTCTGCAAAATGGAAATGTTGCCGATTCTTGCACGTGTTTCTGATGTGTCTAATAATTTTCTGGGCGTGGTTGGCAAACTGTCTGCAACAGACGCACGAGACGCGTGTCGGACTTGGTCCACCAATTATAGATGCGCTGCTTGTTGTAGATACAAAATTGTTTCTGCGCTTGACAGAATCTACACAAGTGGAGAAAGCAAATAATCATTGGTAACTGCATGACGTCGTGGTCTTTTATTCACCAAACTTTTCCTAAGACTTGCACGTGACGAGTTTGTTCTACATATATTTCACATTTTTTCCTCACTTATTTAGACACTCACACGTAATTTTTTTATCTATTAGCCATTAGCGCATGCGCAAACGCCTCCGTGAATGGAAGCTAATGAGGCAAGGAACAATAGATGGTTTGATCGATACGCAACGAGTTTGTGCAATGCCTTTTCTCCCTTCGTTTCATCTCCCTCCCTCCCTCTTCTTCCTTCATTCCACCCTTGATTTTGCATATGCTCAATTGACTTTAAATCTCTGTATTGTCGCAAACAGGAAAAACTGCAATCACGCCCTGCATTAGGAATAGCAATCTTCTTTTTTTCACAGCGGCATTTGGGATGGGAATAAAGAAAAGGAAAAAAAAGAAAAAAAGACTTAATTTTTACTATTTTATGGTTTTGGGATTTTTCGACCTTAGTTAGGAATTTATTGAGGGGAAATGAATTTGTTCCAGATGTGGTATGTAATTAATTGAGGAAGCCATGTGTTTGGGAGTTGGGAGTTTGATTTGTCTCGTGTCATGTGGAAGCGATGCAGGAACAAGTGATATGATCTAAATTGTCGTGTTATACATAAGGTTTGTGTCTCAATGGAGTAGGGGACAAGAAACATTGGCCCGAGTGGTCATTGTGGTCAGCAGGGGATCGTGTCCAGTGACAAAGATTTTTTTTTAAGTTGTTGTTGTTAAGATCTGTCGGTTGTAAATTTCCTTTCACTGTTTTCGAGTGTAAGTAAACTAATTCTTGGTTAAAGTCAAGAAAATTTTCATGGGAACATTTCTAGACTTTAACTTTTTCGATTAAATGCACAAAAAAATCAAATCATTTATAATTAAAATTTTTTTCTGATTTTATACACGATACCATTTTTGTACAGAGATCTATCTATTATTTTTTTTTGCCATTGAATTTTAACGAGGGACATCATACTATTTGCAATGTGTGAGCTGAATAATTATTTGGGATTAATATTCATTATGTTATTTACAACCGAGCTACTGCTCGAAATGAAATTATACAGAACTACCTGCAAAGAAATGGTTTCAATATTGTTCTATATTCACTATATAAAACATTTCTAAAAATATTCTATTTTAATTCCTATTTTTCCCATCTGTATAATTTAATTACGTCGGATCGGACAAAGCAAATTGCTCGTATTATTATGTATTGTATGTTTTGGAATTGCATCGTGGGAAAGTTGTCTAAAAAAGATTTCATTGCATCCAGATTTGATTTATTTTTCTCGACGATTTTCAAATCCAATTTGTCATTTGACGTTAATTAATTATGTTAATTACGATCGCATTTATATAAACCTCAATGTCCATAATTTTATTTAACAAGATTTTTAAAACAGTAGCACAAAAAAATGGAGTAATATCTTTTTAGCATGTTCGGTGTTGAATTTCCAGCAGTGCCTAAAAATGAGCCGAGTACAGGAGGCAGAAGGTCATAAATTAGGACCCAAATTAGTAAACGTTAGGCTTAGAACAGGTCGAGGGAGCCGAGATGAAAAAATAATTGCAATTAAAAACACCCGAGTTACAAGTTGACATAAATTTTCAACTGCTTTAGCTTGTCAACTTCGGGTGAAAACTCGGACGTGCCTTTCATTTATAGGTCTATAAAAAATTCAGTGCAAGGTGATAAATTAGTAAATCACACTAAACTTTTGATAAATGGTAAAAAAATGGTGATTCCAACTCGGAAAAAAAATACTTTCTTTGGGTTGGTCGATGGAGGAAACATTAAAAAATTTTAATTTTTCGACTTTTGTGTCTCCATTTTGTATGGCCCAGGTGGGAGGCCGGAGGGTGGGAATGTGGAAATCTTTGTCGAATAAGATGTTATCAACCGATGATGGATCTTGTCGACAGAGGGGTGCTTTTAGTCATGTCAAACACGCCCAGCTTTGGGCCTCGATGTGTTATAGCAACTATTATGAATTTTGAATAAATTTCAGCAATCGTTGACTCTTAAACGAACTTCAACAGCTAGTTAAGAGTTTTCCAAGAGTTCTTTCAACTTATCAAGGTCGATTTAATTAATTATATCGTGCACGTGTCAATATTTACACTACTTATAGAGTATTGATTTTTTTCCTTCACATGCGTGTAAAATCTTTTTTTATCCCCACTTATAAATTGACTTCAACTTTTTCTTTTTCTGAAAACAAAAAAAAAATTTATGACGTTTATCTTGAAATTTATTTGTCGTTTTTTTACTGCAATAATTCAGATTAAAATTTATTAAATAATATATTTCCACTAATTTTAAACCAACAACTTATTTTTTAAATCAAACGTTAATTATAGTTTAAATTCTTATAACATTAAAGCTTTTATACGATCATCATTATTATTTGTAACTTAAAATTTAATTGCACATTTTTCTCATTTTTTCCCAGCAGCAGAGTGAATTGATGATGATTTTTGATGACTGTTTCACAGGTTAGTTTTTTTCCCTTTTTTTTCTTCCCTACAAATTTTATCTTGAAAAAATTCTTTTTAACACATGGTAAGGTGAGTCCTATGCGTGGTAAATTACCACGGCCTAATGTTCTCTTCATTTGTCAAAGCCAAGCGCGTCTCATGAGCGTAATTCGTGCTTATTAAATTGGGTGTACAATGTAAGGGCTCATACAAAACATGCAGAAAGGGAAGGGAAAAAAAAAGATTAATGAACAGATTCGCCGCGTGAGTGCGCTGTTTGAGGCAACGCCGTTCTAATGGAAGCAAAGAGATGGTGGGGGCGGTGAGGGGGAGGAGGAGGAGGAGGGTGAATTCCAGCTGTTGAACTCCCTCCCCCCGCCACCCTTCTGCATCTCCCCGTTCTTTTACTGTCCCCCTTTTTGCAGGGAGAGCGAGAGAGTAGAGGCGGAGCAATGTGTAGTGGAAGGTCCGGCCCCTCTCGCCACAGGTGGCCAATGTTTTCATTGTGGCTCCAGTCTGCGCGTGCGCTACGGGAGAGCTCCTCCCATCATGCTTGGTGTGGACGCCTCGCAGGTTGCACGTGTTTGTTGCCTAGCAACGCCCATTCCGCCATTATAGTTGTTTAGGGTGTGTTTTTGATTAAGTTTTTGGATCTAATGTTGGTAAATTGTTGTATTGGATCAGTGGGATTTGGATGTTTTGGATGAATGTGTGGGGTGTTGTTGTGGGGTACTCGATGATTGTCCTGATGACTCCTTACCCCTGAGGTCAGCAGTTGGAGATGGAGACAGATGGTGTAAAATTTCATCTATTTTTAGACATCATTTTTGGGCTGTTTTGTGTTTGGTTTGGTGTAAAATAAACAAAAAGGTGGAAAAAAATAAAATGCAATGAAATGAAAATTCCAGAGCACAGACAAAAATTTGTTATGATTTTATAATGGTATGTCGAGGTGAGTTGTTAATGGTTTTAGGAAACATTCCAGAAATTTTATACGTCCCTATACGAGAGTGGAAAGTAGGTAAATTAGTTTAACATCGCCAGCAGCTGAGAAATGTGTTTTAATGGCGGTGCAAACAATAAAGGTCATCCGACATGGAAACGACATTAAAATTAGAAACGATTCACGCTTTCCTTAATACTTTCTGTGTACAGAAGCTTCTTAATTAGCAACGAATAGTTCCAGTTTTTGGTATTTTTAGTCTTTGCATTTTTCCGTCCCATTGATGACCATCTGAAACGGCTCATGTTTTTGCGACCCGGATGAGATTAAAAAGAGGGACACAACAGATCTATGGGAATCACACAGAGGGAAAAAGGAAGACTGCGAAATTGGATATCAATGTCCTCTTTTCAAAAAGTGAATTTTATATCTATGATATACGAACGATGCACGAATGAGTGCGCAAATTGTGTTTTATGGTACGTGTTTCAACTTATCATAAATTTGTTGGGAAATTTCGAGGTTTCTTTATTTTTCCCCGTCTTGACCCCCTAGTGTCCGTACAAGAGATGCACAAATTGTTACAATGTGTAACCTCGACATAACGACCTGGCATTTTCCTAGAAATTGATTCGAGGGTCGTCGTAGCGAGGCTTTCATCCACGTGTTTGAGACGCATTCCTGATCACGAGTGGGGGTTGGTGGGGATAAGTTACGGTCGGCGCCTGCGCAACTTGTAAGCGGTAGCCTTCATATTTTGGTCAGTAGGATGGCAATCATAATTTTTTTTCTTTCTCTCTCGTCTCTTGTTTATGGGTTTTGGGTTAGCCAACTTGCAAGGAGGTAGGATTTTGCTTTTTTTACATTTTATTACAATATTTTTTTAATATAAATTTACATATTTTGGATTTTACTTTTTTAATGGATATTTTTTATTATTATTATTATTTCACATTTTTTTTGTTAATTTGGAATTTTAATTTGCAGGTCCTTGTGGCCATAAAATAATTAACTTAACTTGTTTCTTGCTCTAAGAACAGGTGAAGATTGTTTCCTTAAGGCCAAATGCACGCAGCAGCATATAATAAGTCTTTGTTATTACGTGATGTAATTAGTCATATTATTATATTTATTAAAAATTATCATATTGTGAATCAAATTTAGACATTAGCATGGGCTGTGAGGCAAGTCTAAGCCTCTTATTCTCTCTTTTTTCGCTTCTTATGTTGTTGTTGCTCGAGATTAGGCCTAAATGTTATGTTCTGGAGCATTAAATATATGAAAATATTATTTTTCAGTGAAGAGTCGACCGGAAATGAAAGTTACTCAGGTCGGTATCTTAGAAAGACCTATAAAATAGTTGGTTACATGCAAATAGGCCTCATCTCTATGATTATAGGTGTTTGAAATTACTTCCTCGTATAATGAAAAATCAAGTCTCATGCCTCAAGTTTGCATTTGTTTAAGTTTTATTTAGGGAAAAATTAATAAGACAATGCAAAGACGTTTTATCATCGTTTCGGGTGTATAAATTAAAGGAGTTAATAGAATTACAAAATGGAAACTTTTATTATTATCGTTATGTGGTCACATAAAAGTAAATTCTGGTAGAATTTTGCATGTCGCAAAATGACATAAATTCTAGGTGCAGAAATATTTATATACCTTAAATTTAAATTTTAATCCATTAAATTTCTCACCATTAATTGGGAGAAATATTTTTTAATTTTTTTTTTAATTTTTAAACTTCACATTTTTATTTCCCCTTGGCGGATTAACGTGAGGGGCAGGTGTGGGAATAACTTATTAAATTAGGTTTAGTTTACACGCGACGTGTTCGTTCGTATGTTCCTGACTATTTTTTTATATAAATATATTTATTTTTTTATTTATTTTTTGTTGGCAGTATAAAAATGCAGGTGATGGTCAACCATGAGTTGAAATTTAAGTTTGATTACTCGCGGGTTTAATAAAACTTTTGGGCAAATTGGAAATTTATTGGGACACCCCTGCAAGGTCTCCAAAGTGATAATAACATCCAATCCCGGATATGGGCAACAGTTTAAAAAGAGAAGGCCGAATTGCAGCAATGGAGTTTTCTTGATTAACACTTCTTATATACCGTATAGAAAACTCGTTTTGAAAACCCCACAATCCAATAATTGCGCACTCGTCGAGTCACATCAAAAATCCTAATCTGACGAAAGAAGTACACAAAGAGAAAATATATATATATTCTTTTCTAAATAATAAAAAAAAAATATAATATATAATGAAAAGAATAAAAAAAATACCCCGGAGAAGGAAAAAGGGATAAAAAGAAAAGCAAACGGACGTGACAGGTTTAGAGGATGAAGTTTTCCCGAGGAGAAAAAGAGGGATTGAAAAGGTGACACGAGGAGGAGGGATGAGGATGTAGCATTATGAAAGGGTAAGATATAGATTTACCTGTTGAGAAAAGAAGACTGGGCAGGGGGTTGTTGGATGGGGTCTTTCTAGATGCATGCACCTATGGCTGCGACACGAGGGGGAGGCCTTGAGTAGGGGGCTTGATGTGTATGGTGGGCTTTAGTTTGGGAGGGGGTAACTCGATACAGCGACGCGCAGTGGTTGGTCAATTCGGTGCGGTACCCATTGTAAGGACGCGTAAGGCGATATTTCCCGGCGGGCGGGAAAAATACAATTAAGACAATCTCCCGCCGATGGGTTTGGGGTGGGGGTAAAGCGATTTTTGGGTTTTTAGATGCTATGGGTCGGAGGGCGAGATGTGAATGAGACGGTGAGACGTTGGGAGTCGTTGTTATGTCAAAAGTTGTTAGAGCGAAAGGGTCTTGTCTGATGCAGCTAAGACACCTGTCTGAAGAGAGAGAGAGAGCTAGAGAGACGCTTTGTATGAAAGGAATTGTACGCCCTTCCAGTGTGTGTAAGTTTGTGAATGTCACTTTTCGATCATATAAGTAGATGGCGGGGTTTTGATTTTTTTTTTTTTTGATTCTTCAAAAGCCTAACTGCTTTTTTTTATTATTTGTGCAAGTTGTAGATTCATTCGGATAATGTTTTTCGGGACTGATAGTAACGTGCGTATAGTTTATTTCGTGTGTTACTTCCTACTCAATTTTTGTCACATTAATTACCTTCACAAAATTATGATTCTTTTATTATTTAACACGTTTTTAAATAATTTTTCTAATTTTAATCACAATTTAAACTTTAAAGAGAGTCTGCTTTGTTTAGACCACCTTTGACGTATTTTTTTCTTTTTAATTTTCTAATATGGTTCGCTTAGATATAGGTCAAAGATAATTAATTTTTTTTACCTCTCCCCTTTATTAAATTACCACCGTGTAAATTGTTTAATGCCTTTCACACACTTAAGTATCACTTTTTATAAAGTAAAAAAAAAGTAAAATCAATAAAACGAGCAAAACAAAAATAAAATTTTTAAAAATAAGAAAGACAGGAATGAACATAACTCGAATGTTTTGTCCGTCGTCTTGACAACCACCTTGTGGCCCGTAGGCTACGATGTGGAGTGGTTCGTTCTGTACGCACCAGGGGGCGTAATGCCAGCCATACCAATGCCCATCAGGCATCCGTCAACGCACTCCCCTTTCTCGATTCTCTCCATCCACCCACCTGAGAACGACGTCCCGATTGCAATTTTTTTTTCTTAACTTACTCGAATCCCCTCTTTGCCCCCCTATCACCTTTGTTCATCTGTAGATGTGGGTGGATCTTTCAAAACTACTCACAGGTGTTGAAAAGTCAGATAAAGAAAATCCTAAGATTTTAAGCTCTTTTTCCCCACGTGAATTCCCTTTCTTATATTTTTCTTGGAAAATACCGTAACGTTAATGATTTAAATGCTCGATTTAAATTAGTGTCATCGCGCTTGTAACGAGAGTCGCTGTGTTTTTTTGAAGTGGCTGACAGTCAGAGATATTTTTGTGAGAGTTACGAGTGGCGCGAGGGACCCCTTAGTTACCACCTTGTTAGGCAGGTGAATTGTGGACGCCTGGCGGTCACAAGAAAAACAGCCCAAATAATGTGCCCGGATAAATTTTCCCAAATGTCAAGACTTTTTTTTTTTTTGTATAAATAATTTTTTGAAAAAAGAAAATTTTTTTTGTTGAATTAATTTAATTTTTTTGTGTTTTTTAATCAAAATCATTTTAGGTAAATTGAATGGATAGTTATTAAAATTAAATTAGGTTTATGAGGTTAAAGTAAGCATTGTAAGAGTGAAAATGCTCGAGGCTATCATTAATAAATTGCATTGTTATTGCTTTATAAGATGCGACCCCTTGAAAGGGGCGAATGAACGCTTTCAAATGAAATTGAAAATTATTACATTATTTTTTTCCTTTCTTTCTTTCTATTTTTGGTTTTCAATGATTTAGCAATTATTTTTAGAAATTATTTCCCAGCCTATTTTGTCGTGATTCTTTATCGCGATTCGACTCACTGATTTAAACAGGAGGGAAGAAAAATCAATGCATTAGGGATAGATGAATTTAATAGCTTTTATCTACTTACCTGGGAGTATCTGCGCTGTGTTTTGTATCGTGTTGTGTCGCCGTTTGATGCGGCCTGGTCTCCGGAGCCACTTCCTTTACTCCGGGCGCCCCCACTGCGAAGTACGCGGCAGGGTCCCCGGACGCCCGCGCGCCAGTCCAGGAAACTAGACCGACCGTTGGTCACTCCAACGTTTTCAACAAAAAGAATAAATGGGTTAATAACGATAAAACCATCGCGTACTTTCTACTTCTACTTTTTCCGCATTTTTTTTCTTTCTAGTATTTCTGTTCTGTTTTTCAGGTTTTTAAATTAATTATTTAGAGTTTCTCTCGTCTTGTAGTTCTTGATTCTGATGGCACCAATCGAATTAGAAAAGATTTTTTAGACACCCGAAGATGAGTTGATGATGAGTGATTTTTTTTTACTTTGTACGTTTTAACGCCCCCCGTTGCGTTTTGAGCGAGTTTACGCGTGGATTGTCTGCATATCCTGTGGGGGTAGAAAGGGGGATGGGCTGGGATTATGCGCCCATACGAGGGGGGAAATAAGTCATATGCCCCAACAATAAAAGGTTTTTCACTAACTCTAAGGAGGAGTTTTGGAAATTCAGAAAAATTCGAAGAAAGTTTGGAAAAAGAATTTTTTTGCGGAAAAGATGGCTGAATTGGAGGTTTGGATTTTCTTGCAAATGGGGTCATCGGGTGCGCGCGCAGCTTAATGACGCAATGCGAGCTGCAGTGACGGCCAATAAAAGCACCCCGCGGCGGCGAACGCTTTGTGCCACGAGCCGAAGCGCGCGCGTCTGCCGATGACAGGCGGCGTTTGCGCAGATCCATTGCGCAGATGTACAAAGGAAGAAGAAGTAGGCGGAGGGGGGAAAGAGTGAGTGCTGATGACAAGGGAGGAGTAGCGAAATGAAAGGAAAAAGATGAAATTACAACTGGCCTTATTCTGCACAAAGAACGAGTCTTAAGCTTGGCAGAGAAGAAAATGATGGCTGATGGCTTGCACATCACCTTCGCGACGTCAAAACGCGATATTATTGAAGGGTTAAAGTTCGTATAACGGCGAGAAAAAGGACAGATTACTTTCGATTTGTTGGCTCTCGTAATGCGGCGAGAAGGTGATGTCGCGGAAATGGTTCGTTCATTGAACGCATCACGCAGTCACTGAAACAGCAGCCGCCCAACATTGGAACATTGGGGGGAGGGAGGGGGTTTTACCCAGCAAATGAAATTTAAAAAGAAAATATTTAAGCGTAGGAGGGTCGAAGGGATGATTGCAAACGGAAGTTCACTCGCTGAGCATGCGTGGAAATTTAAGTCTTGTATGAAAATCCTGTTTTCCATTGTGTAGGTGTACATAACGAGGGCGTGTCCAGGTGGACTAAGTCGGGTCGGTTGATGTCGCATCGTGTTAGACAACCCCGGCTCTCGATTGTCAAGAAGAGACCTTTTGAAACGCGTGACAGCAGTTTGTCCACAATGCGGTTTGGTGGCTTCTTTGACGTCCGAGCGAATAGTCTTTATATGCTATTATGGTGCCATAATGGCATTTGGGGGAAGTTTTGCAAGATGAAGATCGCGATAAATCGACGGGTTTATCTCTCGACTACAAAAATATAATCAAAAGTCGGGTGTCGAATAAACGTTGGAAAAGTTACGTTCGGACTCTTTGGCGTCGGATGTGCCAGAAGAGGGTGTAGAAAGGCAGTTTAACAACCCTCTATCGCATGAAATCTAGACGAGGGGGTAAGGAAACGCGTCAGTAGACGACAAAACACCAATTCTGATGGTTTGTCCAGATATAGGCGCGTGCACGTGAGCAATAAATTTATGGTCGTCGAGTCGAGTGAGTCTGGTGTTATTTATATTTGAAATTTTTTCTTTGCAATTTATTTGGGTTAATGATGGACGGTGTGTCATGGATTTCCGTTGTGATGTTTTGCTATAATTTGATCCGTTGCTATAGTGACATTCATGGTTACCGCCCATCGAGTTGCAGGTGACGTCTACCTCATCTCTATACACTACCGTTGTTTTTTTTCCTCCTCCTTCTTTTCTTTTCTTTTTCACGCTGAGTGGAGTGAGGGTTGACTTGACCCTCGGCTGTGAAATTGGAAAATTTTTGTGTTGCGTTCGGGGTCAACAGAAAAGAATGTTGCAGTCTTGAAAAATTTATTATGGAGAAAACATTTTTAAATTGTATTTTTTCGACCCTGGGGTCCATTAACGTCAGCTGACAACATGGAGACTAATTTGTAATTTGTAAAAAAAAAAACAGATTTTTTATTTTTTCAAAACCTTTTTTTTCGAAATGGTAAACAGCGAACTTAAATTTTTTTTTTTAAAAAAAGAATAATAATAAAAAAATATTTTTAAATTAAAAAAAAATTTCAAAACTTTGGAGACGATTTTTGAAAAGTGAAGATTGAATCGTATACGATGTAGACACATGCGTTGTTGTCATTCTTCCTTCGACACCCCCTGATGTGTTCTTATGAGACGCCTCGTTATTCCCTTCGTTGCTTAGATACGAGATGCTGTGTGATAATCTCGACCACTTTGACATTACATCTTTCTCTTTCCCATTACACACATTGAAAAATCAAATAAAATTACTAAAATAAATTCAGTCGAGTATGGACGAACATTAAACTACCGGTTCCTTGTGCACGTCAATAGAGGGGAGAAAGTCAAAGAAGGATGTTTTTGATGTTTGACGGGAGGTTGGACGATGTGGTCGGGATCAGTCAGCGTTTGCGGTCACACCTGGTGCGGGGGTGTCGTGGGAATTGATGGCGTCTCATCTCTCCCCACCCTCACTCGAGGAAGTCTCTTGTGGGTGTTCATTAAAGTTAAGAGGGGAGAGATGAATCGGAGTCAAAGAGGTTCACCTGCCTGAATGAGAAACAGGTTTTCTACACTCTATTTTCGATATACAAGTCACCAAATAATAATAATAAAAAAAAAAAAATCCAAAAAAAAAAAAATCTCTTGGTTTCAATATTTTTTTTATTTCCGGTTGTTGGAGTCGTTTGAGGTTTTCCCTTACTCTTTTTTGCAAATATCCTGTACTATTTTTCGAGTAAAAGTCGAGACGCTCGGAGAAACGCCCCAGCTATTTATTGTCGGCGAGTTTTTATTTTCTTGCGTGCCTTCTTTTTTCTCTCTCGTTGTAATATCCGCCCCCGCAACTCTGATTTCTCAGCTCCCTCCCGTGCAGGAAATTGGTGAGCTGCGTCCGTACCACCAAACAAAAGTCGAACGATTCGCACCACTCTTTTCTTCATATCCCCACATCCCCCATCTTTTGCTCTTTGATGGTTATATGTGCAAAATGGAATAAGTTTCTCCCAAAACGCACTGTCCACTTTGATCCCGTCCCTTCTTTCCATTATATTGCTTCATTTTTATTTTATTTTTTTTATTTTTTTTTCTACAGCGATGGACCGAAGCGTTCTTGGAATATTAAATCACCCCTCCTACGCGTTTGTACGCATACGTTACGACTTTTTTTTTATTCAACAATTTTTTTTACAC
Organism: Geophilus flavus; assembly: GCA_034695885.1. Taxonomy (NCBI): domain Eukaryota; kingdom Metazoa; phylum Arthropoda; class Chilopoda; order Geophilomorpha; family Geophilidae; genus Geophilus; species Geophilus flavus. The sequence continues at coordinate 13,577 of JAQFZO010000211.1, forward strand.
CGTAATAAAATATTGTTTAAACGGATTTGATTTAAATATAGGGAAAATTTTTGCTTCGAATCTTACATCGTAATTTATGAATGAAATTTATTTAAAATTAAAAGCGAATGTTTACCCTATGCACGCTCGTGTGGGATGAGAGAGAGAGAGAGAGCGAGAGAGATCGATGTCGTCGTAAGGAGGGTGTGGGTTATGTGATGGGTGTGGGGTCGGAATGATGGTAGGAATCGTTGGCGAGAAATGTCCAGACAGAAGAGAGAGCTTTGCTTTGGAAATCCGTTGGTGGATCCTTTTTGCACAGAAATGTCCCCGTTAAAGCCTCATCGCCACCAATTTGTATTCGCCACTTGGAGGCGCCACCACGCAAATCACGCACAATCTGCATGGCAAAAGCGAGCGTCCGGAAGCGGCGAGGCGCCAGAACACCCTCCGTTTGGAGATTACTGTGAGCGCGCCTTATGAGGACTCAGATGCCAATAATTAGAAAAGAGGGCGAGGCGTTGAATTGAAAGAGAAATATATTTTTTTCCCTGCTTTGCTTCGCTTTGCTTTGCTTTTGCTTTGCTTAGACGCCATTTTGGATTGTGTGTGTAGGTTTTGGATACAATGTGGCAGGGTGTTTTTCAAGTCGGAGTACAATGAGTTCATTCTTGCAAGTTGCCGTGAATGGCAAGAGGGATGATAAACAAAGATGTAAAAGGAATATGGGAAGAAAAGGAGATTTGCTCAAAGACCCACCACAGAGATGGAGTCTGTTATTAAAGATGGTGACACTGGAGTCAAAGGTATTTGCAAGTTGTCGTGTTCCTCTGTATACTTCCGTCTGGATGTCTTCATTACTTCAATTATGTTCCTGAAATCCGTGAAACTTATGCAAAATGATTACAAACACGTGAATTCTTTTGCATAAATTATACACGATTCTATTCTCATACTGGTTTTTTAAATTTATTTATTTATTTATTTATTTATTATGTACGAAATTTCTTGTTGAGTTTTGTGTTTCTACACGTGTAATTCGAGGTTTAAAACTGCAGGTTTGGTGCGTGAAATATCTAAAATTTTTGCTGTGACATTTTTACGAGTTGAACGACGGGGGGAGTGTTTCGAATGTTGCAAACTCATCGATTCTTAATTAATCAGCCTAGTGAACTCTGGTGGTCAGAAGGAAAAAGCGTGGTGACGCCCTTGTAAGAAAAGTTGAAGGGAATCTTTTGTTTTGCGTTTTGTTAATGGAGTGACTGGACGAAATGTGCTGTATCATTAAAAAGGTTACTCACCCCTTTGGATCCCATTCATGGATTTATTGGAGTAAAACTCCAGACAAATTGATCGTATTGAAACGAGGGAAATAAAGTTATTCACCAATTATGCTCGACACAAAAGATCTATTTTTAAGCTGTGGACATGCCAATTGAAAAAGCCCTTGTTTACATATTTTCGAGTGTGTTTCTAAACACCCGGCGATGGATCCGTAAACAGCACGTGCAACGACAAGAAGTTGTTGTTGTTGTTAAGACACTCGAGGTCGACTCCCGAGTAAACACTCGAGCAAATTCACACTTAAACAAGAGATTTAACGGAAACTCCTTTGAACAACTCTCCCTTTATTTTTCCTTTCTGGACGACTCACTCGAAAGGAACAAAGGTGTGAAAAGATACAAGAAATTGAATGGGATGAAGTAAATGTGGGGTTATATGAATGAATGGAAACTCGAAGAAGAGTAAAAATAACCACCACCTTCGTCCTTTTCCTTCCTTCCTTCATTCCTTCGACTCGGCCCGACCTCGTTTCGCGATCGTATGGCGCGAAAAATTTGTATGAAATGAATCGAGTGGAAGTCGAAACTCGTTTGCCCGCTCCCATCACAAATCAAAACACGGGATGATGTTCCGCGGTTGATTTACTCCTCCCCCTTCATCTGTATCCCCTCAGAAATACTGATTGGTGGTTTGTCTTTTGTTCGACTTTGGCAAGCGGCGTCCTCCTGATGACAGAGTCAGGCGTTTGAATGGGATGTCAAACGAAATGAACGCCATTGAAGAGGACCTGCTCGCAATTTCCCGCGTTTTTCTGGAGGACTCCGCTTGAAGGAATGTAATGAGGGAGTTAGACGAGTGGGCGTTTTTCTAGCAATCATTTGCGTCTTGTTCGTTGACGAGATGGAGGTAATTATTAATCAAATTGATTAAGGTTTTTTTTTTTTTTTTCTCCAAGGGATAAGTGGATCTGACGATTTGGAAATGAAATTTTTATTTTTTCACAATTGAGATTTGAATTTCATAAATACAGTATTTGTGCAATTTTGATGTGGAAAACTTTTTATATGCGTTTGCTCGAATTTCGTCATGCATTTTGTATAAAACAACAGTTTTGCTTAGAACAGAGGAAATTCCTGGAAATGAGAGTTAATATTTCTGAATTAATCGATTAATCATCTGGAATCATTCATTCGTCTGCGGGTTAAAAATAAATGAATAAAAAAAGAAAAAAGACTTTAGTGAAGTTTTGAAAATTGATTTTAAAAATATATTGTGGCCAAACTATTTAAGATCACAGCAGCAACATTTGTTCGTATTCAATGAACACAACGCTGCAGAGTATTTTGCCAACAGTTATTACTATTATTTATTACAACGTTTATGCACCCCTACGTGCCTTGAAATTTTTCATCTCGTCTTTTCCTTGCAGTCGTTATCTGGTCCCGTGCTTTGCTATCTGCAATACGCATTTCGAGGGCCTTTTGCTTGATGGTGGGTCCGCGAACCCGGTAAAATGAAACTAATGAACTCAGTGATTTGAGCAAGATGAATTTTCGTTTTTGGGGTTCGACCTTGTCCTTTGACAAGCAGGTGTGGTGTCTTTCCAGAAAAACGCGTGGGTGGGCAAACAACGAGATAACTTCGCATATTTAAACGTTAAGGTGTGTGAGCCCTGGATTCGGCTCGGCTCGGCGTTGCTGCTGCCTGTCGTTGCAAGAGAACGATCGAAAAACATTCAAGTAGCGTCTGCAGCTTAGGTAATGAGGTCCATACATCAGAGCCAAAGGGTGTGTGCGTCCGTGTGTATGTGGAGGAGTGGACCGAGATGCGGGTAGCGAGCGCGCGCGGGTCACGTGCGTTGGCTTCCCAATTTACAACGTGGTGGCAAGGAGTTTCGGGGCGTTCAATTTCAGAAAACAGCGGGTCAACGACAGACGCTGGTCGAGACGCCGTTTCCCAATCACCGTCGACCTCGATACAGCGATCGAGATTAGACCCGAGTGTCGTCTTACTGAGGGTTTTCCAGCCCTCGAGTCCTTGTCTGGAGTGTCATCTCGCTCGGTGAAATATGCCCATTTCTCGCAGCTGAAACCCCCACACGCGTGCGCAATCTCAAGGGTTTAATACCCTTCCCTTGTGGCCACTGTAGGTGGTCAAATTCTCTATCTGCAACCAAACAACACCTGGTTTTTCGGACTATGCACCGAACGCACCTGGACGCGAGTAATCAATCGGTGTGGCCAATTAGTCATCGGGAAAAACGGGCGTGTTCGAGCAGGAATTTCGCTGTGAGGCGAGTTTGCTATGGAAATGCAAGTTTTTCAAAAGGGGGAGGAATAGTGTAAAGAATCGTCTTGTAAATATTTCAACGAGGGGTCCGTGGCGTCCCTGGTCCGAAAGCTGAATCGGGTGGTCGCCTGCGGGGCTAATGGTGTGCGTGGGCGTGGGGGAGTCGACGGGAGATTGGTGCAACAGCTTTCACAATGGCTCTCTTCGATGTGTTTATACATTTTCATCCGACCGTTTCTGGGTTTGTGGACTGCCGACCCAAGTCCATCGGAATCGGAGGACATTTGAAACTGCAAAGAAATTCAAATAAAATGGGCTTGCAAAGCGGAATTTCGAAACACGACATTGCGGTTCGCAAAAGTTTCATCTCTTTTTTCTTTTTTTTTTACACTATAAATAAAACCATACATTCCCCGATAAAGGGTCAGTGTTATAATAAAAGAATAAACGGGAAATGTTATTCAAACATCGATTTTTCTGGGCGAAACCGTCGAAAATTGATTTTATTCGGTACCAGGAAGGAAATAAAAGAGTTCATTTGGATGTTACCATTATGTCGAGTCAATTGAGTACTCAGAGAGGTGTTGGACATTTGTAATGTTAACAGATGGCATCGAGCCCCGAGTTTGCAGGGGTCTTGTCAAGTGGACCTTTTGCTACTCCTCCTGAGTTCTTTGTATTGGATTGAACGAGGCCTATTTCTAGAATTGGCCGAGAGGGGGTAGTACACAATCCTTTGGGTGTGTGTATGCGTGTGTGTGGGTTCCCTATGGGTGTGTTTTTGACCTCCAAAGATGGGGAATTTGTCATGGAAGGGGAGTTTTAATGGTTAAAAGGATTATAATTCAAAGGGTATGGAGTTAGTAAAACTTTAATTGATGGTTTTTGTGAGTAGCAAAACAAATCAATGATTTTTTTTTGACAGATGGTTAACATCTGCTGTTTGATGTGTTTGACGCGAAATTTCTTCATGAATCGGCACCTGTCCATCATTAAATTCCGCGTCGCTGAGTCTTTTTACACTCAAGAGGACGCGCGCGTCCATGCAACCAAGCCAACCTCTTTTCTCTCCTTTCTGAAAAACATTTTAATAAAACATAATAATTTATTCAGTTTTATTTTTTCGTTCGTTTCTGCCACATAGGAACCGTCCTCATAAAATAAGTCATTTGCTGATTGGTCGAATTGTGCGTCCTAGTGGGTGTACCTGGAACCATTTGTTATTTTCGGCGTAATTAATTAATAGTGCCTTATACAGACGACAGGTGACGAATGATACAAGGGGGAGGTGGTCTCGTCTCGACCATTGCGTTTCCGCTTTTGTGCAGGTATGTTCGAGTGTGGGTGGAGTTGGCAATGTGCGTGTCCATTGTTATCGGGAACGCGCGCGTTTTTGATGAATGTTTAAACTCCCACCTCGCCGCAGTTTCCGAGGGCCGACTCATTGTCATCAACTTTGAATATCGATGAGGTTAAATACTTGGGAAAAAAAAGTCAGCCTGCGATTCGATGAGGGGTCGTACAAGGCAAACAAGAGTGCAAGGTGTAAAGAGATTGATTTACAACTCACCTGTGTTGAGGTTGGCAGACATGGTTGAGGTGTGAGAATGCACACGCCACTCCTACACCTTTGCGAGCCCAACGGGACACCCAGCATCTTTGTCTCGGTGCTTGTGGTTGCATCGAGAAAATCGAAGGGGGGTCTCGAGATGGACACTGGTCAAATGAAAGATTGGACTCGAGGGAGACAGCCCGATGGTGGACCCCCTTTTCTCGGACCACCTATAACGTCCGTGAATCGTCCATGTGCTTTTTTTTGTTTCCTTTGGGCCTTCTTGACGGATAATCCCTCGTGTACCCTTAGGCTCAGATTAACTCTGTGCCCTTTGAGACTCTCTTGGTGGTCACCGAAATGAGCGAAATGTAAACAGGGTATTTTTTTTTATTTAAAAAAAAATTATTAGCATCGAGATTATTCTTTTTAATTTTTTTTTTAAAAAGTTAAGTGGGGGAAAAAAGTGAAATTTATAACTTAATTTCACTTGATTTACATCTGGGAATTAAAAAATTATTTTAATCTGAAAAATAAAAGCGTTATTAAATGGGAAAACCCGCTGGAATAAATAGTCTCGAGCTGTATTTTTGCCTTATATTGTAGTTGCAGTTGACAAGTTCATTTCTTCAATTAAAGCGTTCTCATCTGGTCGAGAAAGACCTCCTTCGAAGACACTACTCAAATTCGATGGTTGGTCACAGTGGGATCTTGTTGATTTCTACGCAGAGATTCCATTGTGCACCACGGCGTCAACTCGTTGAGCAGGTCAAGTCAAGAACTGGATTCTTTGCTGACCTGTCCGACGATACACATTCACAGAAATTGACCATTCAATTGACGTCGTAAAAAGGGTGGAGAAGTGTATTTTAGGTTTTAAAGACCACCCTGCAACTAACCGTTGAAGAGGAAAAATTGCCCTTCAGGGTCAATGCCAATACCAATTTCCCCTCTCAACATTTCCCTCCATCGAAATAACTTTTCTTCAGGGTCACTGCCAGTGTCCGAGGAATGTGTTAATCGTCTTTTTTACCCGATTGTTTTGCATTTTTTTGTCCCAAAGGGTTAAATCTTTCGACCCCCTCGAGAATTTTATTGTTTTATATATGGTGATGTTTAGTCGAGTGACAGTTCTGGACAGGTGTGAGCCTAAGGGGGTGTTTTAGGTGTCTTCTAGTTGGGGGGTAATTAAGGAGGGGTCTTGGTAATGGGGTAATTACAGTAATGGAGAAAAGGCAGGTACTTAAGACTTGCTCCCGTTAATAGCGCCATCATGACGAACCCTCGAGCTACAAACGTCTTGAGATATTTGCTCAAAGTGGCAACAGTGCGTTCGTAAATGGTATTAGGGTTGAAAGAGTAATTTTTTTCTTTCCTCTTTAAGGTGTTTTTCATTAGGAGTGAAGAGCAGTTGATGAGTTGTGGAGAGTGGGCGGTGGCGGCGGTGAGGTAGTTTTCCTTTTTTATTATTATTATTTTTTCTTTCCCCTTTCTTGTGAGAAGAAAATTAAAAACGATATCCATGATGGAGTCGGCTTTTTATGGAGCAGTCAAGCTAAAATGTCTTTTTTTATATATAGTCGTTGAAATTTGAGCATGCGCCTTAAAGTACGAGTAAATTTTGTGATTTTTGTCTTCTTCCTCCTCCTATACAGTATATTCCCTAATGCGGCGTTGCGGCGTTGCGCAAGTCGAATGTTTGCTTCGAGTTTGTTTTTTATTAAACCGATGTATCTTCATTTAGCCGCATTCACTTGTTTCCAAGTAAAAACCTACGCATGCAACATTTATTAACAAGCAAAGTCTAATTGTGTTCACTTTACAAGTCAAGCCACAGTCGATGGAAATAAATATAAATACCAAAAAAGAAAAGTTAAGAGGGACTTTGCAGAGAAGACAATTTTATGTGGATCGAATCGATCCGCACCAAATCCCATTCAATACAAAATTCCCACCTAACACTACATTGAGGAAAGTTGTAAAGTCACTAGTGACAAATTAGACCCATGATGAAATAAAACGAACACTATCCATTGACAATTCTTTCTCACCCTTACGGTTTCCCCTTTTTTACCCTCTCTCTTTCTTGTTCTTTCCCTTCGAATCAACCCTCTTTTTCTACCCCCGGAAACTCTGGCCATTGGATGTGCCGCGTGTGCCTAGGTCTTGTAGACGGGGGGTCTGACATCCCATCTGTTTTCCCGCCTGCTCTAAACAACGGGATCCGCAAGTAAGGACACAAAGTCGGAGTCGTTGATGAAACGATAAAAAAAAAATCGCTTCGTGTTCGTCGTGGACAAACGAACAACAAGTGCACATCGGAATGAAAAACAAAACATAGCCAAGCAAATATTGTTATTTATTTATTATATTTCATAATTTTTTTCATATTTTGGGATGGGTTAGGGGATGGGGGCGTTGCTTTGATTCTGGAACGCTTGTGAACAATACTCTAAGTGAAAGCGCACCCCTGCACGTCGACTGGGGAACGCTGTAGGCTTCCGGTTGGGTCGCATCCTTCCGGTTGGTGGCGCCCTATTGTACTTGTACTCGGATATGGGGAGATGGGTCTTTCTCCCGAGCATTTCTGAAATTTATGTTAATGCAAGCGCGCATTGGTGTGTTTGCTTTATGTAACAATGCCCGACTGTCATCTCCGACGCTGTTATTGTCGATGACGTAACGGATGGACGCCGGCACGTGACTGTGTGTCATCAAAAGTGGGGAAAAGAGCTATAGGGATGATTCCGTATGTGTGCAATGCTCATGGCCCCCTCATTGGGAAGTGTTAAGGCCACTTCCGGTCTTATGCAATGGGGTTGGTGTCGCGCTTGAATGTCACTCGATTATTGTTTTGCGAGCAAACTTGGTGAGTCACACATAAACGCCTCAATATACCAGCTAATCGAAATGTTTATTTATTTACCCAAAAAACTCACGGATTTTTATCTATATCTTTGTGTGGGCAAATCTTGGAAATCTTTATTTCCGGTTGTTTAATGAGTCTCTTCTTCATCGACGGCAGATGTCGAATATTATAGTCACGTGCCCTTTGTGGTACGTTGCATGAAATCGAAGCATGCGCGTGCCGAATTGTTGCCTCATTGGCCTCGTTTCGCTCCGATGATTGGCAGGATGATGGCGAGTAAACAATGTGATGTCCATGGTGCACGTGGCATAGCCAAGCATCCGTGCAATATTACTGTCTATTCAACTATGGTTATTAAAATTCACTTTTTTTTATACGGCACAAATCGATTGACTGACTTCGTGCATGCGGATATCGGTTTAATAACCATGAACCATTTTTATACATCTAACAAATGTGAGGTCGATTTTTGAGCATTTCATTTTATTTTTTTTTATTTCTTATACAGTTATGTATGAATATAAATGGGGCGTTTTTTCCTCCCTCCGCTTCTTTTTCATCGGCTTTTACAAGTTTTAAAAGTTTTAAATAAAATATTTGGGAGGAGAAAAAATTACACATTTGAGTAAATTCAAAAATAAAATTGGCAATAGAAAAAGAGATGAAAAAAAAATATATAGGGAAATTTCGCTTGTCTTTAGGAAAGGTCATAAAAATACGAGAAGTCGAGCCAATAAAAAGCAATTTTCAAAAGAAATATTTTGTCGACCGATCTAGGTTAACACCCCCTGGTTTTATTTATTTTCTTCGTTCGTATTATTAACACGGAAGCGTTTCTGGCAAGTAATTTGGAATCCATTCTTGGCAAACCATTTAACCTAATGTAAATTCGCTTTAAATTTTATTAGGTTTTGGGCGAATCAGTTTATTGCATTTTTTTTAATGAAAAATACAAAAATATAAAACATTCAGATTGGAAAAATCAACGAAGCATATTCAGTATTAAGAGGATTTATTTGATTATCTGATTGGTAGATTTGAATGTTGTGTTTTCAATTTGTACGACTAATCAATGGATTGGTTTTTCCTTTGCTCGACTTGCATTCGATAAAAGACTAACAAAATGACTTATGTTAGGCAATCGGATTAATTTCTTTGTGTCGCGCAACTCAGGAAGAACATTAGGTTATCTTAATGTCGATAATCCGCAATCGGATAAAGAATATTCAATAATGGTTCCCATGATGCTTTTCATAACTCGCCACAAATGGAGACCCTTGGGGAACATTTTTCCCAATTTGACTCGTTCGAGGGTCAGATCGAGCCTCGCAACACAACGACTCCACCTCCTCCTACCTCCCACGTTCGCTCCCCCATCTCTCTTCTCTCCTCTATTGCTTTTCTCTCCCTTTCCCCCTTGTTCTTCGCCTTAGGACTTCACAAATTAAGCAAAAAAATTTATGACCCTCAGTCGCGAGTGTCACTCTCCTCATTTCTCGCACATCACGTGACACCTTTTGTGGTCGTTACACGCGCTTCGCGACCACTTTTCATTACAAAACTTATCATGGCGACACGTCACGTGTCGTCCACGTGACTCCCGCGAGAGATACTGTGTCGGAAAAATGGACACGCGTCCCAATTGCCGCCTCTCGACCGCTACGAAACGTCGTATCAAAATTTATCGTGATTGAAATTATGAAATGGTTCATTTGATTGAGGCACATGCGCGGGAACCGACAACAATGGCGCTCCCAGGCAAAATAAATGGCGCCTTAGGGGGGGTCGTTTGGCATCATGGGTATGGCGACGATTATACGGTAAAAGGAGACGCGCATATTGTGATATTCATCGGAGGGGTTAGGTGGACGCCTAGTGGGTGGTCATGGTGTCCATTATATCCATCTATTTACCCTCACTTTTCCTCTTGCATCTCCCCTTCTCTCGTCCATTTTTCCATTTTTTATTCTTCTGTCTGTATACCTTCGGAGACTCCCTCGAGTCATTCGACTATCGGTTGGGTGCCTTACATTTGGGAGTACAAATTGATCAGATGCGGTTATTATAAGGGATGCTAGTATGAAAAGCTCGAGTTTGTTGCGGTTATTAGTAACATTATGTATGCTGCCATGTTGTTTGTTCGTAACGACATGTTGGGTGTAAATATATTAGGACTATGGAGTGAAACAACACGATTGTAGTTTTTTCATATATTTTCTAAAGTAAACTTTATTTTATTTCGTTTGAAATTTATCGTGTTTTCGTGACACGGGGATTTCAAATAAACCAGGTAGGATTACCTGAAAATCAGTTAATGGATTAAACTTTTTTCTTTTCTAATTTATAAGTAATTGTAATGAGAATTATACGTTCGGATATATAATACTTTGAATGGAAATGTGCACTTATGTTTTTTCCAGGCTCTGGAACCCTATAAAGTTTTTATATCTCTCTACGCGTAGACGAACTAAAATTATAACTTTAAATAACTTTATTGCATGTATACCGAGTCCCACTGCTACCGAAATTAGTTGCCAAAAGATTTTGCTAGATATTTGCATACGGATGGTAATGCTTTCGGCTAATAGGCATTATCCCGAGTAATTTACGTGAGCTTAAAGAAAGGTTAATTCTGACAATTATGGACGTGAAAAGTTGGTGTATATATCAACCGAAAACTAACTTTTTTCCCCTCTCAGTATTTTACATTACATTAAGAGATCATCTTAAAATAATAAAATGTGACATGCAAACTACTTTTTATCACGGAAGGGTTGGCGGTTTCCCTTGAGAAGAAAGATTGCATTCTAAATATCCAAATTAATGCTTTGCTTTGAAGATTGAGACAAAAACAAAAAACAATTTAATTTAAAACTCTTTTTAAAAAAACACTCAATTGATTTCCCAAATGTATTCATACCTTATTTTTTTCCCAAACAACTTTTTCGCTCTTTTGGATTCCCCCCATCACCCTTTTTTTCCCCATGCACTCACGCCACCCAAATTTCATTTCATTTTTCATGGTGTGGAATCACGAGTCTGTGATTAAGATAAGCGGGAGCAAGTTGGATTGATTTTCTCGTTGTGATGTCATCGGGAGAGTGTTGAGTTACGTTTTAATGACGCTCGCATTTTGCGCGTGCATTTCGGCTATTGAGCCGCTGCTCCCCCGGCGTGGCCAAGTGGAAAACGTGTTTTCTGTACGTATAGTGTGCAGCGAGCGATGGAGCGTGCAACGTGCGCTTTCGCAATCGGAGACGCGGTTGGACGTGACGCGTAACTATTGTTTGATCACGCCCTTCCTTCTACCCAACCACCCCCTTGTTGAATGAGCCGTAGAAATGTGGACGCCCTCTTCTTGGCCTATCATCAGAAATAAATGTGATTGGATTATTCCGCGTCGATTGATGCGTTTTACAACATCCCTACAACCTGCCTCCGTCACTCCCCTGCATTACGTCACGTATATTTTTCTTATTTTTTCCACACGTTTTGTCTCGAGTCTCGTTATTCTTTCTCAGATTCCATTTGTGGTAAAAAAAAATTTCGAGATTATAACATGACAATTTAAAAGGTTTTTTTTTTTTTCTTTTTTATCTGTTTTACGAGAATTAGTTATGGAGGAGGGGAGGTGAAATTGGGAGAGTTCCAAACAAAAAACCGCGCTGCGCAGGCGCGGCGGTTGTCACGTCATTGTTTATAGGACAAGTAGGATTTATTGACATGTCACGTGATTGATGATGGGCGTTGGATTTAAAAAGGATCTCGAACTGCACCCCTTTGAAAACGATTGATTTCATTTATCAAAAATTACAAGTGATAATAAAAATTTTTTTTTTTAAAAAGTTATTTAAAAGCATTTCTTTGGGGTAGGTAGTGATCTTGAATGGCGCGCGCTCACATATCTCATGTCACGAGGTATAGGGAATTTATAGAGCGACTGGCGATTGAGTTCGCCATGAGAGGTCGCTTTTTCCCTGACTTTCAGTGGTCTATAAATCAGCATAAGGATGGGAAGGGGGTGAAGGCAGTTTCGTGGTCCAAGCCATTTGTGTGTCCCTGCTGAGGCCAAGAAGCTTTTTATATTCACTGCTGTCTTTTTTCTCGTTGGATGTTCAAAAACTGACTTTTCTTTTTTTTATGTTTGAAGTAAAAAATAAAAAATAGAAAAAAGAAAAATTTTGTGTTGTAGCCAACAAAGAAAAAGTTTGTCTTCTGCTTGATAAATAGTTATTGTTTGTATTGAAATGTGGTCAAAAGTTTCTTTTGTATGTATATATACATTTGAATAAATGATGAGTGTTTATGTGTTTATAAACTTTACGAATCTATTTCCAGAATTTGTTGAATGCAGTTTTGAAGGACTCCTGGAGAAGCAACTTCCAACCTGAATCTATACTGACGAGAAAATTTGTTTTTGTTATGGATTCATCTGTAGTGCCAAATTGCCAGCTTTTATTCGCGTTTGCTCGTCATCTTCTACCATTGAAAACTAAAGTTGCGTTTCACTGCGGAGCTGAAATTTACAAACTTCGGCTATTGCTGGTTAGTTGTAGAACTTGTTAAGACTGTCTGTAATAATTTACTATTTGTTTTCGTGTTTGGCAGTTGCTATACCACAAGCCCAGCAAGACGTGTGGGGCAGAAAAAGCGAAGAAGCGTACTGCATTGGCTCTATACAGTGTGTATACACGCATTTATAACTGAAACTTTTAATTAGTTATCACAGATTCAGAGCGAATTTTCAATGATGCAAAATAAATGAATGATGCAAAATCGTGAGCTACTGTATACAAATAGTCAATCAACGGAGCTAATGGATCGACGCTGAAGGTAATAAGTAATTTATTGTGTTATTTTCGAAGTGTCGAATTTATTTGCTTACATTACGGCCTCATTGTGCGGTGTAACCATTATGATGGTTTATTATATCAGCAATTCGGGATGATTGATAAGGTACAGTATACGTAGAACCAAAGTGGTTGATGCAATATTCATGTTTGTCGGTGGGCAACCGCAAGGGGGGCGTGGTTGCTACTATTAGCATAAGCTTACAAGAGAAGGAGGGGGTGAACCATTCGAACGATAATAAGTAGACTCGATCTTGATGTCTTTGTCGAACGAATCGGTTTTTGCGGGAGCATGGGAAAAGCGAAAGCAAAGTACCACCACCACCAGTGCGAGTTCCATTAGCGAGTTCCAGTCCAGTGGCGACTCGTCGGCCATTAGACAGCGGAGCGCCATTTAGACTGAGTGAGGGAATTAAGTAAAAACGAGCAAACTGAGCAGGCCTAGTTGGCTCGAGAAGGGAAATGAGTACGGTGTATAACTTGCCCTTTAGGCGGCGGGTGGTAGAATGAAACGCCCTCAGTCGACACCCTTGGATACTAATTAAAGGCAAATAGAAAAATAAAAGGACCCTCCTACTCTTCTCACTTTAGTCTCGCAGTGGGAAAATTTGGTGGTGAAAGCCAAGTTTGTTGCTTTCCTGCTGACTTGATGGCCGACTTTGCTAGCGTTCTGTTCAATCCTTAATAACATCGAGCTACGCAGTACGCGCACTTGCTTAATCGTTTAAATTGATAACTCTGCTTCGGCTTCGGGTATCGCAGACGGAGAAGAAAATTTTCTCTGAATTAATTTACTCAACTTCAATTTCGTGTGAAAATAAAGTGGAAATTATAATACGGCACTATTTGTTATGTACTTCAAAACCAAAAAAAAATCCTCGAAATGTAACAAAACTCAAAAAAACAAATTTAATTTTATACTTGATTGTCACCAGCTTAAAGAATCAATTTTTATTTCAACCTTTAACCCTTATATTGAGTGGCGATAATAAGTTTGGTTAGTATCAAGTGAAACGACTATGCGAACAAATTATATATTGCATAGTGTACACTATGAACTGTTTCTAAAATTGTACTATTAATTGCACATGCAGATGTGTGATTTACAACTTTTAATCGACTATATTGCGGTCCATTAGTCACTTTTAATACGCACTGTATTATTTATTTTTTAGTATAGGGCTTTACTTTCACCTTATGGTACTTTATCATTTCAGAAAGTTCATTTAAATGAGACTTAACACAGTTAGTTGCCTGAGTGGTGAAAGTAAATTCTAAGGGAAAGGAAATATGTATATAAAGGTGAGCGTTTTTTTCTTTAACATTAAAGTTGAGCTTTGATGTTTTATTTCAGAAACTAAGCGGTGACTTCTCATCATAAACTTAATCGGTATTTCAAGATTAATCTGATAATGCGCTTACAGTACAGGTTTGAAAATTATTCCTTGAAAAACTAGTAATAATAGACTTGGTTTGTCGAGTGAATAACAATCAATCATTTTATAATTCAATTTATTTTGTACATGATATTAATGATGTTTGTACAAAATAATAATTTTTCCAACCTTTATGTCGTGTTGATAACGTACTGCTACCAGTATACTAAAAGGAAATCTGTTGTCAATTTTGTCTTATCTGTCTGTTATTTCCTCCTTTTGAATAAGTTTTCAATCATATGAGGCATGAGCAGGGCATACCGGGAAAATTGTGGGGCCATGTGCAAGTTCTGAGTGCGGGAGCTCACATTTTTTATCCTGTGGTTTTGGAGCGCTGGGCCTTTTCCAATGCATGAATATAGAAAAAGGCCCTGCTCAAGTCCTCTCTAGTCGCGGGGTTCGGTGCAGACGCACCGCTCGAACTGCCCTCGGACCGGTCCTACAGGTGAATGTATGCATGTATGTAAACGTGCAAAGCTTAAGCTGATAAAATATTTTTTCACAGTCGATTGATTGCAGGGCCATTGTAGAAAAGCTATCAAAAAGCCGATTAGTAAAAATGCGAAATAATGATTATAGAGTAACTTGGAGAGAATTTTTTTAAATTATCATGAGGTGCGTTGTCAAATAATGTACAGTATAAATTTCAGAGTCACTTTGATATCGGTCTCGGTGACGATCGCGATGATGCCTTTATGTAGTTGTTAAATGAAAGAAATATAAAACTAATTCCGATTATTCATTTAGATAATTTTTACAGGGAAGTGAAATGTATGAGTGGGAAGCAATAGTCCTGGAAAATTTTTAAAAAGTACGACGACGTGAGTAGTGACTTTCATTTGTAATGTTAAATAAAGATTAAAAAGAAATAAAGTTAGCAGGATATTGTTTCACAACATTCACTCTTTACATTTTAATTTCTTAAGAAGAAGTAATCGTGGGAGTTCAGAACTTTGCTTACTTTTTATTGATGCTCTATGCTTTGAGTGCAGTATGCACTAAAGCCATCTGATGACAGTTTTGGTAACTTTGGAGTTTGCTCAGTGGTTCAATTATTTTGATATTTATTTTGATATTTAAAAGCAATTATATCCATCGGTTTCGTTTCGTCTATTAAAGATACAATGACAAGTTAGTAATTTCTCAATGTTTTTTTATTAAAAAATGAGAAAAAATACAAAATTTTCAAAAGAGAAAATTATTCTTTAACTTACGGTGTTTTCTTTACTGAAAAAACTAAATCAGTTTTATTATTCATTGAACTAATCCAGACTCGAATCGAAACTTCAGATTATGATACAATACCATACTCACTTCTCTGCATGGCTAAAGATTTTATAGTTCATAGCATTACATCCAGGGGGCAGCAAAAGTCAAGACAAAATCCATCGTCTAGCTAGAAACCGGTACCGTGTGTTAAAAATTGACGGAAATACCCTTTTGTCTAGTTAAAATTCATATGTATACTGAAAATATTTCTGAATAATTAATTGTAATAATATACGTTAAATGCAAGCTTACTGCACAAACAAAAATTTTTTTATTAGAGGTCGATTCGTTTGCCTTTGGTATGGGTTTTCGGTTAGCTAAGCCTATGAAATACAAATGGCCGCATCAAAATTTGGTGCTCATTTACGAGAATTACGAATTCATCTGTGTCAAAAATCAGATGCAAGCAGAGGAGTACGGTGAGCTAACATTAGACGACACACATTAGATAACAGATTAATAACCGAATGTTTCGCTGATAATCGGTGTTCATTAATCGGCTTAATACATCCGAACAAAGTGTTTTATTTATTTATTTATTTACTTCAGGGAATTCGTGCAAAAACATTATGTGCCATTGAAACAACAGAATCCCCGATTTCCAATCCTAATTCGAGAATGTAGTGGAATTCAGCCGATAATATACGCTAGATATGGTATTGCGAATAATTCATTGATCATGTATTTCTTAAGAAGTAATCGTGGGAGTTCAGTACTTTACTTACTTTTTATTGATGCTCTATGCTTTTTGTGCAGTATGCACTAAGGCCATCTGATGACAGTTTTGGTAACTTTGGAGTTTGCTCAGTGGTTCAATTATTTTGATATCTATTTTGATATTTAAAAGCAATTATATCCATCGGTTTCGTTTCGTTTCATCTATTAAAGATATAATGACAAGTTAGTAATTTCTCAATGTTTTTTATTAAAAAATGAGAAAAATTTCAAAATTTTCAAAAGAGAAAATTATTCTTTAACTTACGTACGGTGTTTTCTTTACTGAAAAAACTAAATCAGTTTTATTATTCATTGAACTAATCCAGACTCGAATCGAAACTTCAGATTATGATACAATACCATACTCACTTCTCTGCATGGCTAAAGATTTTATAGTTCATAGCATTACATCCAGGGGGCAGCAAAAGTCAAGACAAAATCAGATGCAAGCAGAGGAGTACGGTGAGCTAACATTAGACGACACACATTAGATAACAGATTAATAACCGAGCCATAATCATTGTTCATTAATCGGCTTTATACATCTGAACAGTGTGTTTTATTCATTTCTTTATTTATTTATTTCAGGGAATTTGTGCAAAAACGTTGTGCCATTGAAACAACAGAAACCCCGATTTCCAATCCTAATTGGAGAATGTAGTGGAATTCAGCCGATAATATACGCTAGATATGGTAATGCGAATAATTCATTGATCATGTTATTTATCTTGATTGTAATTTCATTTTAATATTTTTTTTTCAATTTGCAGCTCGTGGGCAAGAATTATCAGCGCCGTTGTCAGGCTTGAGTGGCGATCAAGTTTTGGAGAAAATACACGAGTTATCACGCAGCCCACGTAAATAGATTTGATTCTGTATGTAAAATACACGAGATTAATTAAACCAGATTAGCGTAATCCAATTTTCTTAGCTTGCCTTAATTAACTCGAATTAACTCGAAAATCGCTAAAAAAAAAAAAAACCTTTGCAAAAAAAGGAAAAGTTTTAGGTAATAATTTCTTGTATATTCACCTAATATTTGTTATATAGTATATACCGTAGTGTCCATAGGTGATGCCAACGTAATATTTGTTAATGATCTCATTCTCATTTCATTTATAATTTTTGCTGCCCTGCGCTTCGTAAAAATGCCACCGCATGGCGCTAGTGGGTAAGGAGTCCTTGGTTAGTATGATCAGTGTGTTTAGAGCGAAGTTTAGAGTTTCTAACCCATTCACAACATAAAAAAACGTGTTGAACATAATTAAAGTAGTTTTATATATGTAAAAAAAATGTCCTAAAACTGATTCCACTAACAAAATTAAATTATTTGCAATAATCTGTAAGTTTATCCTGTTTTTATGGACATTGGTGGCTAATTTTATCTCATACCTATCGCAAAAACTATTGCATATAATTTAATTTTTTCAGCAGATTCAGCTTCTGGACATTCTTTTACATAAGTAAACATAAATTAATGATGTCTACCCAACTAAAAAAAATCTGCAGACTTTTTTGCAAAATAAAAACACAGGTAATCTACAAAAAATTTGCAGTTATGTGGCCACTTTTAAAAAAGTTTTATACAGTTTCTGTAAAAATTTACAAATTTTTTAATTTTTGCAGAAATTCTTAAATCCACGAAAAATTGCGAACATTTTTTGAAAAAAATTGTAGATGTTTTGAAGCATTATAAAAAAAATTCTAGGCTAAGTTTAAACTTTTTCCCTCAGTTCTCGAAATAAGAGAATTTTTAAAAAATTTGAAAATTATGTTTATTGCGATTGCGTATAAACAAGAATTCTTGATATAAATGAGTGGTAAATATTTTAGTGATACCGATAAACCTCACTCTTGCCATGGAGTCACCATGGGTGATTGATTGCAATTTTCAAAATCAGAATTTGTGGTTATTTGCGAGTCCCTGTCCTGAATCGGCATTTGAATTTAGCGGCACAATTTTAGATGCATTATTGCAGTTCCTACCTCACTACTTAAGAAACAGTTGCCATGGTCTTTTTGCTCATGTACGAGTCCACGCATTTATATCACAACTGTCAGGAGATGCACGTTCTTATGCAAATAAATTCGGAGAAAACTGTCAATTTCTTAATGCTGCAATTCTTGTATATTTTTCTTGTAAGATTCAGTATTATTTTAATCTATATATATAAAAAGTAAAGTATGTATGTCTGTCTGTCTGTCTGTCTGTGTGTCCTCTATGCATTACTAAACCATTCATCCGATCGCCATGAAACTTTGGGATGTTGTTCAGTACACTCCCGCGGAGGTTTGTA
>JAQFZO010000212.1:0-32118 GCA_034695885.1 Geophilus flavus
CAACTGATGGTGTATTTTTTGTAAATAAGGTCTCCAATCAATGAAAATTTCGGTAGGAGTTTGGAACAGAAAGATGATGTTCTAACGAAATTTTTATTGATTGGAGACCTTATTTACAAAAAATACACCATCAGTTGCGTTTTTGCGTTTGCGTTGTGTTGCGCAAACTGTCTATTATTAGTCAGGTAAAGCCGAATAAACACGCCGGATAGCACTAAAACAAGATACAGCCAACGGTAATGCTGTTAGCACTTAGATTAGATAGATATGATAAAGGAACAGATGTTCTTGTAAAGAAAATGACATACTGAAATCGTTCGACAATGGTAGAAAATTACACCACACAGACAATACTTTGGAGAATGGGGTAAAAGTATAGTGGCTTTTGGATTATGACTTAAATTTATTGTTTGTTTTGGTGGTGTTGTTCAACTTTCTCTGACAGCCTCAGCTCAGGACCTTAAGTTTCTACTGAGGCCAACAGGACCTATACTTGTTCTTTTTCTTTTCCTCCATTTTCCTTTTTCTCCACTAATGAAGAAAAATTGTCGTTTTGATTAATGGTTTTTTTCTCTCTCACTGATACCTACTCTAAATGCTACTTATTGTTTATTGATAATAAGTAGGGGTGCGGATCTTTATTAAATTAAATATTTTTTTTTATGCCATAAAACGGTTAAATAAGCACAGAAACAGTCGAATCTGGTACGGTAGACCCTGTTTAGGGTGTTTTTATTTTAAATATAAATAAATATTTTGCGATTTTTGGCTGAAAGTAAATATTTTGCCCTTTTTGGCAAAATAAAAAAAAAATTTGCCTGTTTGGCATAAAAAATAAATATTTTGCCTATTTTGGCAAAAAAAAGTAAAAATCTTAGTGACAGTCTAATACAGACTTAAGAGGGCGCCACCTGTTACGGCGCGAACTTTGAAATTTACTTAATCTTTAACCTTGAATTCTTGAATTCTTCAATATAAATCTGTATTAAGGTGTAATAGGATTAATTTCACTTGTGAGAAGTTACAAATGTATATTGTCAGCCATTGTAATTAATTTTTTTTGAATTTTTTAAATAAATATTCTTAAATATAAATAAATATTTCGCTTTTTTAGTAAATATAATGCATGTTTTTAGCAAATATATATTTAAATATTTAGCAGTTTTTAGTAAATAAAGGTCCGCACCCTACTTATAAGCATGGAACACTGCAAAATCGCTTGTTTTTCTATGGGAACTGTTTGTAATCAAATTTGTTTATGTTTAACTTGTAAAGTACGTATAGCTAATAGGGATTTTGCAAAATCCCTATTTTAGAGCATAAACAACTTTTAAACTAATTTATTATTTAGTATTCGATATTTAATATTTAAACTCACTGAAGTAAATTTTCTGGACTCAATCCCATACCGCCAATCTATTTTAGAAAATGGCGTTGTCGCTCGGGTTGAATCACATCAAATGCAAATGCTCGGTTCTATAAATCGGACTTATAAAGGGAGTATAACTTTAAGTTATGCTAACAGTGATTTATAGATTTATAAAATATAAGTTATAAATCTATAAATTCTGCTTCTGCAAAATCCCTATTACTGAAAAATTATAAACCATATATTTAGAGACTCAAAAAATATTTAATTAAGGCTTTGCAAATAAACTGTGTTTTCGTCAGCTAAATACGGTAGATGACATTCGTAGAGTCATTGATACAGTACCTTTTCTACGAGTACCTGAGTAGTTCAACTTCCCGCCACTACTTGTAGAAACTTTTTCGCATATTTTAAAGTCTCCGAGTCAGAGCGAATTCTACAATCGATAAAATCTTAGTCATCCATTATATAACCCGTTCAACTTCAAAGTAATTCACATTATTTATTGATTCACCCCCATAATGTCAAATACATCTGTAGTAACAAAATGAAGAGATGTTTTCAAACATTTTTTTAAAAAACAATAAAACTTCCCATGCCAATTTTCCATTGCCAAAAGAAAAACCCATCAAAAAAGAAAATATGCAATTTGTGTGCCAAAAAATGTAAAATTCCACCATCAAGTCTCAGACATCCATAAACCCGTCGACACACCACCTTTAAAACTCCCTCCAACCCCCAAATTTTCATTCAATTGCTTCAATGTCCTAACATATACTAATGGCTCTTAATTATTCTAATTATCTCATCCTTCTTACTTACAAACATACTTATCCAATCCAAAAAAAAAATAAAAATAAAACAAACTCAGAAATAAAAGCGTGAGCACTGTGTACGAACGAACGATATTTTATGTGAAACATCTTTAGCGAGGGGGAGTTAGTGGTTATCACTAGCTGTTTTCGGCATTACAGTGTATTATGTAAATTAGTTTAAAAGTTTAGACTTGAATTTTATTTTCACTAAATGTGTTATATATTGGTGGATTTAAATCAATCGAATGTCACGATTATGTTTAACAGTAATTTCGTAGTTTTTGTTCATGACATGATACTTTGGAAATCTTTAGGATTTCTTCAAACAAAATCTAAATCTGTCCACAGTTGTGGAATATTGCTATCTAGATTGAAATTGACATTACTATCTTAATGTTGAATAAATATTAAATGAGAAGAAAACTAGAACTTAAGAAACCCTACTTAAAACTGAAGAAATCGTTTTTGAAAATTGTTTACACAAATCATGTTTTTAAGAAAGAATTTTGTGCAAATACTTGTCAAATTTTTTTAAAAAGAATCTTCCAAAAAATGCTGAATTTAACACAAAATTTGGAAACTTTATGAGAAGTTTTCAAAATCAGTCTTTCAAAGAAAAATGTAATATTCATATTTCATGGTCTCTTTAATTATTAAATTATGCCAGATTCATTTTTTATATTTCCTGTTTTACATTACTGATTTCTAGTTTTCAGTTCATTTTACCATGAGTTTATTTTATCATTACTTTTGGAATATTGCTCCCCTGCAGATATTTCTCTATTTCTCTATATTTTCTTCACACGTTGTAGAATATTGCTGTCTAGATCAATTAAAATTGACTTTACAATTACAATTTTCAAGAAATATTAAATGGGAAAGAAACTGGAATTTGTCACCCTATTTAATATTTATTTTAAGGCTTAAACTTGTGGTATTATCAATGTTGCATAGTGATGACGTTACTGCACTTCAATATTTACTTTTATTATTACTCACTTATGTTTATCACTTCAATTATTGTTTATTTTCTATTACTGTACCATTATTGTTTGTTGTGCTGAAGCATCACATTAGTTTGTTGTCAATGTAAACAAACAAAATGGCTGCTTCCATGAAAAATAATTACTTGTTGGAATTTTACAAGAAATTCTGTTAGAAAAATGTCAACACTACTTTAAATTTCAATATTTCACTTCTTAATTTACTACAGGCATGATATTTGAGAAACAACTTGTGGTAAGATAATGAGCAATCTCTCATTTCCAAATCATGATGTCATTCATAATGTCACTGGTTTGGTTTGATTTAACATTTAAATTTTTCATTTCTTCATTTACTGCATACATGATTTTTAAGAAGCAACTTCTTGTGGTAAGAAAATAAATTTATTTTTCACATTTACAAATCTACATCTTTTTAGGTTTACTGAAGATATGATTTTTGAGTAGCAACCATATTGTTCTCTCTCATTTCCATTTCATGATGTCATTCGTTTGATTTAATTTGACATTTGAATTTGGCGCGTTTTGACGTCATTTCCGTGACAGTTTCTGGTAACAATACTTTAGTTTTTCTCATACTTTTTCATGTTTTTACCCCACTGAGATTTTACTAACAATGCCTCGCTAAAGATGTTTCACATCAATATAATCCATATTATAATTAACACAGTTAGTTTGATTACAAATAGTCTCATGAAGTCTCGCAGTCTATCGTAAGACCAAACTTTGAACGGTTTAAGCAGATATTAGCTGCATTCAATTACCATTCGATTTCCCCGATTAACGAAAAACGAATTTCCTTGACGTATAAAAACGTCATCAAAAGTAAAGGCAAGCTTTGGCTGTTGTGTCTGATGACGTTTGGATGATGATTTATACGTCATAGAAATCCGTTTTTCGCTAATCGGGGAAATCGAATGGTAATTGAATGCAGCTAATGTACAGTAGATTTTGACTTCAACTGCTTGCGACTGTACACGCTGCTCTACTTTAATCTACTTTTACCCACAATGCACCACACATTGCATTCGCACTGTTCTATTTCAGCTTGCGCTATGCTTCTTGCATGAATGCAAGTGTGAACGTACAAATACAATGGAAAAATGGCACTACGATAAATTTTCGAATAACTGCTCAGGTACTATAGGCTCATCTACTGTAGTTGCCGGCTAATTTTATTTTTACATTGTAACACCTTGATTCTTATCAATAGTCTCATGAAAAGGTTTCAATTGTGAACAATAAGCATCTGCTTCTTCCCTGTGATGGCCATCAGGTCGCGTCATCCATAAACAATAGAAATTAAATAAATATTAAACAATGACGAAAAAATATCCAATTTTTGCTCTTGTGATATAGCAGTATAGAAAACAGTGGACGAGTTTTCTACAGCATACTGTAAACTTTATGATTTCGTCCCAATGAGAAATGCATCCGTGCATATCCACTTCAACCATATTAACCGAACTTGAAAATTTTCTCACCAGGGTGCATCACACGAAATTCTCATTCACCAAATAACAACCAAACGTGCTAATATTCCTACCAGTTTATTTCACTTTCCATCACTTTTCACATCAATTATGCCCACCTTTAATCTAATCTCCTTTCCTACATCCCACATAACATAGTAACATACATTACCCACTCAATAAGCTTAACGCTCTAGCAATCTTAACAGCATTACATCTGCTGGAGAAGTTTGTTAATTCGCACTTTAACTCTCCTGGGATATTGACCACATTTACAGCTATACCAACAGATGGTGAAAAGCACCAATTAAAATCTAGGCCCAACTTTACTCCTTCTTTAAAGGCTTACCCTCACTTAAGCGGGCGAAAGCCCGGTTCCGAAGACTGGCAAAAGAGGTTAAGGATGCTAATTGCCATAAATAAAATAAAGTTAAGAGTTCAGGCCTTCTACTTTTAATTTGTTACAGTAAATTATCATTTTCCTCATCCATTTGAACCTATGGTCAAGTGGTGTCATTATGAGGGCAAGTCATGAAATGTGTGACTGCGTTGAATTATGCGCTTTGCTATTTTGCGATCCAATTTTGAAATTCATCCATGTGTATGTATGGTTGGTTGCTTGCTTGCTTTTACTGTAGGAAATGGATGTGTTTGGTCTAATTTGAAAAATGGCAACACACATGTATGTTTGGCATGATGGAATTCGATGCGTGTACTGCATCGCAATAGTCAAAGCCGGAGGCTCAGGTCACGGTGTAGAAAGATGCATGTTTGTTTGATGCAATGATGACATGAATATAAGTGCATGTGATGGAATTGGAGAGGAACAATGCTGGTTAAAAAAAATTGTTCCTTGCATTGAGCAGTATACCTTTAACTAAAATAGACTCTGGGTGGGTCTACTTCACTCAGGGGGTCATAGTTGAGCACTAAACTGGACAATAGACTTATACCTGAGTGAACAGTTCCATAGATCAGGCAGGCAATATAATGAACTCATAGGTTTAAGCAGGGTAAAAAAATATCAGACGAATTTATAAGACCATCTCCATAATTATTTAGGCCTACAATGCAAAAATAAAAAAGTGATAAAAATATAGTTACTGGAAAGATACATTTAAAGAAAATCGTAAAGGATGCCACCCGAATAAAGCCTAAAGCTAAGTTCACACTGCGTCGACAGTACTGGTAAATACAGTAAGAGTGTAAAGAAGTAAATAAGTGTGGCAAACATTCATCCATAGCAGTAGAAGAAAGTGAGAGACAGTATAGAAGTAAAGGAGCAAATTCCTTTGTTCTATGGGCTACTGGATGTGGCATGGGCAGACCGATCCCAATTATATTTCCGATCATAATTAATGATAGTACAATGAATTTAACAATTTGCCAAAGTATTTTTAATACTCAAATTATAGTTTGATACTCCTTGCCGCTAGGTGTCTTCACACCCTGTCATAGCCCAGGAGAGCCATTGTAAAAATTCATTTTCACTTTCTGGTTGCTAACCGTATACAGTATAGCGCTCAAAAAATTTGTACAGTCACACTTTCCACACACATGTGCAATATCCATTAATACTCGGTGATCCTAATTTTTTTCAAGTCAGTAAATGCTTGGTTATTTGGAGTAGACTCTAGTCATGAGTGGCATTAAAATCCCATTGGTCAATAAAAAAAATATACTGCAGAAGAACAGATGGTCCAATTACACACTGAACTATTTTGTAAATTATTTTAATGATGTTGGAAAGTGATGCCAAAGTGATTACCTTCATTTTCAATCCTGTGGAACTTTATTGCATTGAACTACAAAGTTTTTAACCGGTCCTTCACAGTTTTGTTGAGGTAAACTTTTTTCTGCATTACTCAAATAATCGAAAATTTTCATCAAATTAAAAAAAAAAATCATCAGTTCACTATCGAGCGAAGACGAACGATCAATTTGTCGTGTTTGTCTGTCGAAGGGAACGTTGCTTCGATTGTCCACTTCCACGTCAAATTAACGCAAAACCGAATCGAGTCGAGCCATCGAGTGCAAATGGATTTTACGATCACTTCTCTTCCGATTCACTTTGGCCAATCCGTTTGCCCAACACCCCTTCAAAGTCTTCCCATTAAATTAAACTGCAGTTTGGCAAAGGCGAGTGCCAATGGGAGGTCACACCAAATTGAATCAAAAGAGCAATAGTAGAAATAAATGGTAACTTTCTAATCGACTGTTTCCAGCATTTGTTGGCAAAACATTCGAGTTTTGTATTTAAACGAATCAGTAATCGGCCTTGCATGCAAATTAATGTTGGTTTTTCGAGCGAATCTCGTGCGACTATTAGTTATTAATAATTTGACAGCGATATCTAATTATATGTGTAATCCAGTTAATTATCAGTTGTGTTAAAGATTGTGCCTGGTAGTGATTAATGCATGTTGTTTATATGCAAGAAGTGTTGTCATCGTGGTTAAAGCATTGCCCCAAAGGCAAATTGATGAAATGTTAATGGCAAATGTGAAAATGGAAATAAATCCTATGATATTGTATTTAAAAAGTAGATCTATTTCATAGGAAAAATTATTCATTGAAAAACCCTAGTGGGTTCTAAAATTATGAGAATGGAAACAAAATAACTAATTCTAAGCAGGCTTAATTTAGGGTTATAAAACTTAAGCCTATACTCAAACCCTACATACTAACAATGGTCCATGATAATAGTAAAGTATTAAAATATCACACCATTATGCTTGAACAATAGGAAATACATTATTTCAGCCATATTCAAAGATGGCTTCATGTAAAACATTACAATTTCAGAATTTATCTCATATATTACAAATTGTTCGTTGACTACTGCGTCACACTATTGTATAGTGTGATGCAACAATAAAGCAGTTATTGCTTCAGACTCAGCACGAGTGGTTTTCTCTTGCTTTAGCTCCCACTAGTCATTCTCGCATGCCTTTAGGCTAATGGTAAAATAATAGGACTAACATTAAATACGCTTTACACTTGGACCCTTACAGGTCCAGTTGGACACCCTTACGTGGTGTCCACTGCATGCTGGCTATTGAAATTGTGATTAGTTTCATGTTTTGTCACTAGGTAAAGCACCTGGCATCAACAAGTGATAATATAGCCTTGTTCCCAAGACTCAAGCATGGATAAAGATAGTAAGTTGAAGATGCTGAAGACAAGACTTTATCATCATTTGTTGATGTCAGGTGTTTCACCTAGTGGAAACACATGAAACTAATCACAATTCAATTGCCAACATGCAGTGGACAATGGACATCTAGTTTTTTAAACAAATTTTTGCAACTCTAGCTTTAAACAAACTTATTATAAACTAAAATATACCCGCATTAGTTCCATAAATGCAATTGAATCCCACCCATTGAATTTCAACACAAGCTGAAGCCCATAAATTGCACACCAGTCATGTTTGATTAGTAAAACATGATTGGCATGTAACCCCCTCACATTTTAAACTCAATTAGTTCTGGAAACAGCTGTAACATGCTGGGAGATTAAAGAGCTTTTCCCAGCTTACGCCTAAATAGGATTCTGAAAGCTGATGTTGTGATCTTCATTCCATCATTTCACCACAATATTGCATTTCTAACTGCACATTAAACACTAAATACATTCATCATGCAATCATCAATTGATTAAATACATAATAAATGTGGGAAGAAGTCATGGATGCATTTATTGTCTAACCAACAGTTTCTCCAACTGCATTACATTACATTACACCAAACACTCATTTTAATGCACCAATTCAAACCTTCCTTGCTTTGTAATAAAACAGTGAGATTGCTGCACTGGAATAAATGAAACCATCTCTATATGGCCCATGTATATGAACTTATGCATTAATAAGTTTTCATTACTACTTGCAGCCATTGTAAATATTATTTCCTGACAAAACTGCAGGATATGTTTGTAATTAAAACTTCCTGTTGGTCTTACCTCAAAGAAAATAAATTTACAAATTAAAAAAATAGAGAAAAAGAGATCTTTACCTTGATAATTAGATAGATGTGTTCAGTTTCTTTTTTTCCAGGTGTGTTCCAAGTTGTTGAGATCTATTTACACAAGAAGAGGAAAAAAAATAATTGGAAGAGAGAAGAATGTCAGAGTCCAAGAAAACAACACTAGAAAGTTATGGTATGGTTAAGTCAACAAACAAATTGGCCTCGGGTAAGAATCTGTAGCAAAACCAGCATTTAATTAAAACGTTTTTCTCTGGTGTAATTGAAGTGCTTTTATTTCTAGGGGGAATTCAGACACGAAATAGGTATGTCTTGGTCAAAAGTTCAGCAAATTCCTGCGCAGAAGTTCCTCTGCGAACTGACTGACACGAAGCTGTCTGCAGCGAGTCAGAGTTATGCGACTATGCAGAAAATTTAACGCTGCCATTTTGTTTTTATGTTTCAGCCAATTGCGACCACGCTTTCGTTTGAAATTGGCCAATCATTTTCTTGACAGAAAATACAACTCATGCCCTTCGGGCACTCGTACTTTCAGGCAAGAAAACTCGTGGTTGAAATTACCCTGACAATACAACAGGCTCTAGTGATATTACTACTGAGAATAACGTTTTCTTTATATTATTCCTCGATAGTATAGTGATTAGCATCCCCGCATTGTTGTTCCTCGATAATATAGTGATTAGCATCCCCGCATTGTTGTTCATCGATAATATAGTGATTAGCATCCCCGCATTGTTGTTCATCGATAATATAGTGATTAGCATCCCCACAGTGTTTTAAAAGATCTTGTGGTAATACAGTATATAAGATCCGATATTATGTTTTATGAAATTTTATCGCATGATGTAAACGGCAACGGCTACGGCTTTTAGTCACTTTAAACACGTATACATTTTAGGTTTTTTGGATTTCCAGCGTACCATTATTACCTTCTGGCAATTTCAAGTTAATCACTTCGGATGGATTGACCAGGGTCACAGAAGGGTAAACAGAAAACCAGGAAGAAGCAGCAGTAAGCAACAGATCATGTGAGACTGGTAACTTTCCCCCTTAGATGTTCGAGTGGGATTGGCTTACAGCTAAAGATAGCAACACTCGTGTAACTTGAACCCATGATGGACTTGAATGAATGTCCATTCACACTGCGTGACATTAGGTTTTCTTCCTTTTAGCTCTTCTGCAGGAATTTTTAGGTCTTTTGAGCATTTAAGCTGCAATAGCTGTTAGCTCTAATCCCTAATTACTGTTAGCTATTGTTTCTCACTGAATTTAGCATTTCTGCAGGAATTTTGGCAATTGGCCGTAGAGAATTTGCACCAAAAATGGTGGACTGATTAAACAAACCATGCTGAACACTTCCATATTAGAGAAATGATGGTAAGTGATAGTTTAAGAGTGTGCATGGTCTCCGCCATTACTATAGCCCCATAATTCAAGTAAACGAGTGGTTGAAATTCCCAACAATACAACAAGGCATGCGTGGTATTCGGGAAGAGAATTTACCAACGCAAATGTGGTTTATTTCAGTTAAGGGCGACAGCAAACCCGCCATTTACAATGCACCGCCACCTCACGGTAATTTTAAACATTAAATATTGATAACCATCCATGATCATTACACGAATGTAAAAAAAAATCATAACAAATATTATACTTTTTCAAAAATATTATTTTATAACATAACTAACAAAATTAATTAGTAATTAATTAATTGGAAATAGTAGTTAGAATGCTTTCATTGTCAAGTATTTCTATTACTTTAATCATTTTAAGCTAATAATGATTAATTTCAAAATAAACTTGTTTTATCCCATTTGTTACATTTTACAAAATTACTCTGTCATTACTCACATTTACATAAATTTCACCTAAAAAAAACTATTTTAAAAGCAGTAAAAACCTTTTTTTATATTTGATATAACAATTTCAAACACCTGTTTCTTTCTTGTCACTATTCAGTCAACATGTCACATCCAGCATGTCTTGCACCTCAAGCAGCAACTATTATGGGCACATTTGAAACCAAGTCCCAAACCACATTTTGTATTCCCATCTTTTCACAATTGGCCTTTGCACAATTCCACTTTAAATGACATCTCCTTTTCGAAACACACCACAAAACCTCAAATAATAAGGCTTTTTCTCCTTCCCTGTCTTATTTTCCCCAATTTATATACAAACTTAAAATCATCTTACAGACCAAAACCAGTTTTAAAGAGAAAAAGAAAAGATCAAAATTTCCTTAACAATAGGGATTACATGAAGGGAATGGAAGTAGAATGTCATTTAGGCTTAGAAAGTACATGACAAATCCATTTATTTAGCCACGCTTGTGGTTTAGCAAGAGTTATTTGTTTATTTGTTAACCACAATGTAGATTTGCATAATTTTGTTGGTTAGAAATTTAAACACGTGGTGTTTGTTTGATGTACTCTGTATTTTATCCACGATAGTAGTGCTGGTCAGTATCACCGCATCTTGAATAATGGGATTAATGTCTGAGTCATAACAGGTTTTGTACAGGATTTCTCAAATACCAAATTTTTAGAGGGTTTGAAGTGGTTGTAATAGGTTTTGTAGCTAAAAGTTATTCAAAATCTGTCAAAAACCACCCAAATCTAATGAAACAATCCAAAATTACCCCAAAACTAACAAAACCATCCCAAAACGCCCAAAACTGAAGACCGGTACCAATACCGTATGAAATATTGTTACGGTAAGAAAATAGGGAAATTCCGGTTTTTCGGTGTCAGTAAATACCTGTAGAGAAATCGTAACGGCCGGATCATGAAATCACTATTTTCCCAGCACAACCAGAGTGTACAAATTGTAATACTGTGAAGTCCACTTCGGACTCAGAATTTAAATTACCCACATTCCAGGGTTTTAGACAAACCCCTCTGTCTTGTGTGTGGATTGTCCCATCATGTGATTAGGCGATCAGGTGGACTAGAGACACCCTTGGGACTCCAGGCTCTATAAACCGGGACCGAAAGTGGTGACTCAGCTTCAATATACCACATTCAACTAGTAACCACAACCAACACAACCTCAAGGACTCCGCGACAAGCCTAAGTATTTCGGAGTTTCTAGGAGGCAGAGGACTAGTGAAAACCCCAGAATATTAAAGCCATCCACGTGTAAGACCCACATGTTTATTCTCAATAAACTTCCGTGTATCTCAGGTTGATACAAGACCCGATATATTTGTGTTTTTTATTTCGATTAAAGCGAGTAGCGTAGCAAACCAATCACTTCTCATGCGTTGTCAGCTCGATTACTCGAGTTATCAGACATGGGTCTAGTAGACCAACGATATCGAAAGTCTAGACTCGAAGTCGACGCTATCTATCTATATACATTGTTGAAAGTGAAACCGATGACTGCTTGTGCTAGCACCGTGTGTAATTTAACTAGATGCCAACCAAACCATTATGCACGAAGAGTAATAGGGACATAAAAACTGCAAGGCTAATAGAAACTTCATTTGTGAATATTTTAACCTGAAAATTGGCTATGGCATGTTTAGGATGATAGCAACAAAGTCAGAAAAATTAATCTATAAACACTTTACTACACTCTTAAAAATTTCCGTGTATTTAAGGTGTAAACTTTGTCCCAAATTAGGTACTGTTATTCAGTGTAAACCTGCACCTGGTAGTGTAAAGCTACACCTCGTGGTGCAAAGTTTTGTATTGTATTTCTAAACTTGCACCAGGAAGGTGTAAAATTTACACCGAATAACAGTAGCCAATTTGCAACTTACACCATGCTTACACCAATTTATGGCAATTTCCTACTTACACCCTCAATAGTACCTCATTTGGGACAAAATTACACCTTAAATACACAGAAATTTTTAAGAGTGCTCAGCATTATTTTTTTGATAAAAATGACCGCAAGAGGTAAAATATTCAAAGGAAAAAAAAAATTTGTGAACATGCAAAGTGGACATTGATGAGTTGGATAAAAAGAGAAGGCGGGAGGAAAGGAGGGAGTTTTGGTCGGACAGGCATATCGATAAGCCAAGAGGGGTGTTATTGCATGCCAATAAGTTCAACATGGTCCCAGCAAACCCAAGGTCTCCCTATCAAGTCATGGTGGCCTGCACACACAGGCCTATTATTCTCATGGAAAATAGTCTCGAGTTAAAATTCAAATTGGTTGCCTATCAGTTGTGGACATTTCGAGTATAATAGGTCTTTTCTCTCGTTTTTTTTTTATTCTTGTCACCAAAGGGAGTTTGGGATAAATTGAATGTCCATACTAACCAATACGGGAAGGGATGAATCTCCATACGGTCGGTTGCTGCTGCGAAATGGTCGTGGAATACAAAGTTTGGATATGTGTGGGCTCGCTTTTAATGCAGGATGGGCAATTATGGGTCGAGGGAATTGATGGATTGCATAAAGAAAGAGGGAGATCCGGCGATGCACCGTAATGCGTGTAAGCCATTTTTGTTTGCATATTCATATGAGTTATGCAGTTATGGACAGTATTAGTGGACTCTGTTTTATCTGATTGCATGCTATCCGTTAAAAATTGCAATCCGGATGAGTAAATTCACTTTGATATTGAACTTTTTATGGCAATATCAAATGGACTGCCATTAATTCATGCATCATAGATTTTTATTTATGGGAATAAGGGATCGCTTTTAATTCAAATTTTTTTTTCCTTGAGAGTGATTTTAATGGAAAAAATGCATGAGTCAAAACCAAAGGATTTTTCGAATAAAAATTTCACAATTTTTTTAAAAAAATTTTATAACAACTAAAATAATAAAAATTATTTAAAAAAAATTAGGTATACCGTAACCCTTTTTTCAATATAATTTTTTTTATCTCATCATACCACACATCATAAACTTTTGTCAATTGAGTATGACATAATCTTTCTCCAGAGCTTATTTTTTTCATTATGCAGATGCCTTTAATTCTGTCTTGAAATGATGTGTGTGATGAAGCAGAAAGTACTGGTCTAGAAGGGGTAAAAATCCCTTCCGGAAGGGTGGGAGTGATGTCATTAAAGGGTAATCATTCGGATGCAGTGTTCGGCCCCCCTCAACTCCCCCCTATTCTCAAAACCCCTATCTCATCATTTGCATAGGGATGAGAAAGGACCCGTTGGGATAGGTGCAGCAGTTGAGAAGGTAATGGAAGTTGATAGGGAGACGAATACACACACTGTCAACAGATGGCAGTTAAATTAATTATTGTATTGGATCGAGATAATTATAGTCGGGTTTTTGGCTTTTTCAAAATTTGTTGAATTTCAAATTGAAATGATGAAGAATTAGGTCTGTAAATGGAATTTTTTAAAATTTTTTTTAAAATTCCAATTTGATTCAGTGTTTACTCAATTATAAACACTATTCAATATTCAATCTTAATATTCGTCAAGTGAGACAACAGCTTGCATGCAGACGCAAGGATAATATTGAAGAATTCACGTGGGCGAATGATTTCATTATCCAAAACCATATGCATATGTGAACATAGTGTGCCAGAAGCCACAGAACGAATCAATAGTCTGTCACTCAATTTTAAGACTGATTTTTCTTCTTTGCACAATAGATATAAATAAATAAAAGCTTGTGATGTTGTTTACATTGCAGTATACTATACTGTGCTGCTTCTGTATTTTGCCTCGACTGAGATTAAATCAAGTGATACCGGTACTGTGTTTGCCGTTATAAAATTGCAGATGGAAACTTCTCAAAGAAGTTTGAAAAATCTTATAATGTTGTTTATAAAGAAGTTTTGTAATATAATTACTTAATTTTATTTAAGTTACAAGGGAGTTAGCGATTTTTAGAAATGCAATTCTCCAAAAACCAAATACCAAATTTATTTTGGAATTTATGAGCGGATTTAGGGGGACGGGCGGGGCGATCGCTTCTCCTCTCCAAGCTTAAAACTCCCAAAAATTTTTAACAATCTCTTCAAATAATCTTCAAAAATCTTCAAAAAATCGTTCAGAATTTTCATAAAATCGCAAAATCTTCAAAAAACATTCAAAATCATCACAAAATCGTTCAAACTCATATACTAGTAGAAGATCAGAGATTTTTAAAATCAAATCGGATTTGAGATAACCTCCCGCTTCCACCCTTTTTTGTAAAAATTCCTGGTTCTGCCTATGATTAGAATTGAGATTTTGTGATCGAGTATTTGTTTACGGAACAAAAAAATTAACATTGTATTCTCACATGAATTCATCTGCCCAATCTATGGAGACACCTGGAATTAATTATTGTTTAACCTAATTCCGCTTCTGGCTGCCAAACTTAGATCACGTCACGTGATCAACTAAAATGTATTTGGTTTTGTGAATTATCAATTATGTTCCCACAAAAAAAAAATCGCTAACTTCCTACAGTTTATTAATTTCAGTTTTAACTTCTTAAATAAAATTATATACTTGTGGAACTACCATGGGTAATTGCTAGTATTT
The DNA here is from genome assembly GCA_034695885.1 of Geophilus flavus. Lineage (NCBI taxonomy): Eukaryota > Metazoa > Arthropoda > Chilopoda > Geophilomorpha > Geophilidae > Geophilus > Geophilus flavus. Next base: position 15,103 of record JAQFZO010000212.1, read on the forward strand.
CTACGTTTGCGAACATTATTTAATACTTGATTCGAGGTACTATAATAATTTATAAAGAATTTTATATGGCGGTGATTCGATTTTTTTTTTTATTGATATAATAAATAAAAATCTCAATTGAATATCGTGAAAATTAGAAAAACGCCCATATGGGCAGACTAAACCCACATTGACATCACACAAGGCATTGTCCCTTATTTATTATTTACCATAATTCCTTCTTTAACCCTTCCCATATTGGGTTTGACAGTAAACGAAATCTTTTATTCCTAATTGCATAAAATACAAGGCATTTTCTATCCCTTTGGGCCCGTTTATTTTGTGGTGTGTTGGACATAAAGGCCTTTGGGATGAAATCTATGCTAACTTCCATTAGGCAAAGCTATGAAAAATTTATGCTCAAATCCCATTGCAACCTACACTTAGTAGGATGGCATCAACACTCCAGAGGGAAATGTATGACATAACCCCCTCCTCATCTTGATGGGAGTTAGGCGAGGGGAAAGCGGATAAACTCGTGCCTATGCCTACGGTTTTTACCAAAACCCACCCACCCCTCATTCTCATAAACATTTGCCCATTCTATATATTTTATGTGGCCGGCCATACCTGAAGTGTGATTCACATGGATTAAAATCTCAATTTTAGTGGGTAAAAAAAATAGAAAAAAGTTTTATCGCATATTTTTGGTAATGAAATTGAGTTTAATCTGGAAGAAGAAGAAGAGTTGGGAAAGTCTGTGTGGTCATTTGGCCAAGTGATAAAAATAGTTTTGTAAAAGTTGTGTGTTTGTTCTTTTATGTTTGTGACGAACCCCTGGGATCCACCAGAGAAAGTGAATTAAATTCAAAGTTCTGTGAACCTTAAAGCCCCCTAGTGGTACTCAGTTGGAATGAATAGGCCTAAAGTTGATGAGAAAAAGGGAGTTTTTAATAGGGCTAATGCAATTAGGTGTTTTGAATTGTTTATTAAGTTGTGGAATACTTTTTTTTTTGTTCAGCGTTTAGATGAATGCACTGTTGCATCGCATTTCGTCAGTTTTTAGCGGTCTCGTGTTACTCTAATTCACCGTTTTCGATTTCTTTTGTCTATTTTAACGACGAGTTTATACAAAAACCTCCGAGGAGCGATTTGTTTGCATCATTACGTTACAAAATGGGTGACAGTGGCAGTACGTACGTGGTGGTGGAAAAGTTTATTCGTCTGAGAAATGAATTTATTTGTGCATTTTATTGCAATTGTTTTGTACAAACAAGCTTTTAGTCTAGTGTATGATATTTAATGCTTTGAATACAATGGTTTTGCCTCGTGTAAGTGGACATTGAGATATTAGTGCTGAAGGAATTCTTGGAGGCTAAGCTGGGCTTGAGATATAATTCCAGCAAGCAAATTTGTTTGTGTCTGTTTACTCTAGCTATATACATAAATCTGGCCAGTGCATAAAGGGTTAGGTGGCCTCTGGGGTCACCATTTTGGATCTATATTTAAGCTGAGCTTCTACAAGGCCTATTCTAGCACGAGTGTATATATAGGTACCTTGGATCGATATTAGTTTTCTTGTTGTTGTTTCTTGTTTCGTTTGATATGGTGACATGTTTTTATTCAATTTCTTGTTTGTCTATAATTAGCACCTGTGTGCAAATTATTAATTTAAAAAAATTTAAAAAATATATTTTTTTTTAAAGTGGAAAAACTTGATTGGGGAGATTTAATTAACGGTTTGTATGTTTATTTAACAAATTTGTGAATTTTCATATTTTTGTGTTGTTTGCTTGATTCATATAATTATTTAGAATAAAATTCAAAGAGAGAAAATGTTATTTCATAGTCACTTGATTAAATCACAATAACTGCATACATTTTGAAAAAATAAGTAACTTGTCACGTATTCTTATTTTTATCTTCATACAGTCTGTTATTGGCTGATTGTGATCACGTATCGTACTGTACATTCTATATTTACCTTTGTCCTTTTGGAAGTGACGTGTTTTGCGTCATATTTTGAAAAGAAAAGTGAAAAAATAAGTAAAAGATTAAAAACAGGATTTTTTATCTTATTCTTTTACTTATTTTTTCCCTTTTTCTTTCAATAACTGGCCAAAATACGTCACTATCAGAAGGGCAACGGTAAAAATGAGAATACAGCATGGCACAATCAGCCAATAACAGACTAAGATAAAAAGATAAGTAAATTTTTGTTCAATATGTATGATCTTATGACTTATGACATATGGCCATGTTAATCGAATGACTGTAAGTCATAAGCGATAAGTCTTATAAGTTGCAACAGTGTAAAGTCCTTACAACAATAGTTGCATTCAATCTTGAAAAATAGAAGATACTTTTGTCGCTTTTGACATCACTACTTCTTTAATGATATGGATTTTTTGAGGATTATTCTGTGAAACAACAATGAACAACAACACACAACAATTAACAAAATCAAGATAATCTTCAAAAAATTCGTATTATTTAAAGTGACATGTAAACAGTGTATGATAAGTAAGCAAATTTGAATGCAAGATTGAAAACAACTACATTGTACTGTAATACCAGCCCATCGGCTTGCAATCTGCGGAGGTGTGGACATGCGCAGTTGGCACCAGTTTCACTTAAAGTCAATAAGAAATAAGTGATGAGTCCGATCATTTCACTTTTCTTTTCGAAAAATGACTCGTCATTTTTGGAAATGGTAAAGGATAAGCGATCCTAATCATCACTTATTTCTTATTGACTTTAAGTGAAACTGGTGCCAACTGCACATGTCCTCACCTCTGCAGCTCGCAGCCCTGGCTGTTGCTGGTATTAGTACAACTATGCATTCAAAGAAGTCACTTATTTACAAAATAAAAGCAACTATTGCAATTTTATTACTAAACAAAAATCCAAACAGGAAAATTGCGTTATTTTTTATTGCGATTCTGAGTGGCAGATCCGCGTAACATCTTATAATAGGCTTAACTACACTGCCGGCTTTAATCAGACATTGAGCAACTGGTCCACTATTGAAATCGAAATGATGAAAGTTTTTACTTTGACTGCACAATTGCCTAATTACTTGCAATATTTGTCAGTTTAAATCACCATACATTGTGCATAAACATAAAAAATGATATGCTAATTTGTAGTTTACTTGTCAAGTCTTCACTGTGATTTTTTTTTCTATAATTTATTTCTAAGCCGAGCCTATTAACCATCCTTCTGCCTAACTTGATGTGTATGAATAGTGTGTTTAATTGAACAGTATTTCTTTCTTTTCTCTCATCAAAATGACACTAGGCTTTTATTTCCAAGTCAATTCAGTGTCGGGAACTTTGAGAGCAACTGAGTGGAATAATCTGCTGATATGTCTGGTTGAGCACTGATGCAAATAAAGTCTAATCCAAGTGAGCAAACGTGCTTGGAATACAATGCATTTGCAGGAAATGTAAGGTGAAGAGTTTTGAGATTGGAAAAAAAAGCGTTGAATGCAAAGAAAAGAAATGGTGAATATAAATGAATGATTTAGAAGATTTTCTTTTTTTTTTCAATGCACTTGGAAACTTTTTGAATGGGGTTTTAAAAGTCAAAGAATATAATAATTTTGGGTCATACCATTAGAAAAAAAATGTCTTTTAAAATGATTGAGTTGAATTATCTTTTTGTAACAGCTTTGGGAATCTATGTAGTTGAACCTCGTTAATTCGACTCTGTAGAATTTGAACAAATTATCAACGTTTTGTCGACTATTTGACTATACCCCCGGTTAAAGTATGCAAATTTTCTGCAGCTTTTAGGCCAATCTGTATATTATCACCAGATTTTGATGAAAATTGCAGAAAATAAGCAGAAAATTTTGTAATGATACACCTAAATATCGTTTAAAAAAATACAGATTTGTAGTTAGTAAATTAAAAATAGTTAGAATTGTTTGAGTTTGGTTAATTCACACAATCCGCTTAATTCGAACAAATTTTCAACTTTTGTTGACTGTATGACTATCCCCCCGGTTAAAGTATGCAAATTTTCTGCAGCTTTTAGGCCAATATAAATATTATCACCAGATTTTGATGAAAATTGCAGAAAATAAGCAGAAAATTTTGTAGTTGCAATACATACATCTAAATATCGTTTAAAAAAATACACAGATTTGTAGTTAGTAAATTAAAAATAGTTAGAATTGTGTGAGTTTGGCTAATTCACACAATCCGCTTAATTCGAACAAATTTTCGCTTTTTGTGTTGACTATCTGACTATTCCTCTGGTTAAAGAATGCAAATTTTCTGCAGCTTTTAGGCCAATCTGCATATCACCAGATTTTGATGAAAACTGCAGAAAATAATCAGAAAATTTTTTTTTTGAACACCTGAATATCTTTTTTAAAAATACACAAGTTTGTAGTTATATAATTATAAGTAGTTAGTAATGTGTGAGTTTAGTTAATTCACACAATTTACATAATTTGAACTACATTTTAATCCCCTTTGAGGCTTTAACTAACAGGTTTTACTGTATTTCTGCATCTGAAAATAATTTTCTTTGACATTGGAAGTCAGACAGACGATCGACCTGTCTGACTCCCCCATGTTTAAATGTTCGTCGACTCGACTCGCATTGGAGGACCCTCAAACTACGCCTCATTTGCGTTTACGGTTTGAAATTTGCATGTTTTTTGTACGCACAAAAATTTTATTTTTATTTTGCGGTTGCGTACGAATTGTTGAATGTCGAAAATGTTGTTACTTTCTTTAAATGCACCGCCCGCTCAATAAATTTCATCGTCCAGCGCCTTTAGTGAATGGCCACTAGAAACAACTACTTTATATCGTTATTGTCGTACTTTAAGTTTAATGCCATTTTAAAATATTTATAAATATCGTTTTATTTTACACAAGGTAATAAAAACAATAGGCAAGAAAGAAATGGTTAGCTCAAAATAAAAACTTCACTTTCACCCTTTATGTATCGGTTATCTTAAGCAATGCAATTTCACCCATGAGATTAAACGTGCATTATTAAATTATAAAATCGAACTTTTTTCCCCCATTTTTGCTCCTCATGCAATTCAAATGTGTCAAATTGCACTACAAATTCGTCCATAATTTTTAATAGACTCGTGCTAATTAGATTACAGTCTTTTGTCAGTGAATTTGTGCTCAAGTTACACAAGAAATTGAAATTGGGGATGAGAATGTGGTTTTTTAAATACTTTTCACTAGAATTTATACCCAATGAATCATTCTTTTGTCATGGACTGCTAATGGAATTAAGGAATGTTCTCTCCCCAGGCTGAAAACATGGTGTAATTAGGAGGAAAGCAAAGGATTCATTATTATTTGCTTAGACAACAATTCGATTTATGAACAGGTTTTTGGAGGAAATTATTTACATTTGATGTATGAAAAGAATTTAGGCTCATGAGACTTTTTGTGATTTAAAACCTGATAAAAATATTTTAAAAAAAAAATCCACCAACTCAAAAAAAAATTATATTTATTAATGGTGCAAGTAAATTATGAACTGGTTAGATGCATAATATATTGCATCATCGCAAGAAATTTATGGCAATTTATTTCCAGGTAATGAAGGCCAGTTGAGTGATGGTGTGGTTAATTTTAGGGAAATTTTATATTCTTAATGATGTGTTTAAATAGTGGTGTAGATCAAATCAGACAAATTATAGAACGAGTGAGAAAATGTAAGATTTGCATTACCGTAATCCTAAACTCGTTTTATGATAGCGCATTGATTTTTTAAAAACGAATCTGATAACACAGTAAGTGAAACGTGATGCAGAATGGGTAGCAGTGATAACAAAAACAGGGTTGACGTGATACAGTATCATTTTGACAAACGTTTAAGTGTCACATGGCTCCACCTGTGTGGTCTTATTTACTATTGGTCTTTGTGTTGGACAGTAGGGTAGGGTTGTTGTGTTGTAGGGCAGCTTGTTTACTTAATTGTTATTATTTTGTCGCTCACGATGTAGACTTATTGGCTAGTGTGTTTGTCTGGCTTAAGGGTTCATGGGATCATATCATGTTGAGGCTTTATCTTGAAAAGGAAGAGGGAAAAAAATAAGGGTTTGCACATTGAATGTTAATTTAAACAAAATCGTGTTGTGTTGGTTTTAGTTTCATATAAAAAAATGTTTTTGTTGCGTGTTTTTCAGTTTAAGGTATCTGAGGAATCGATTTTGTTGAGAAAATTGTTAAGGAGTTTATAAGAAATAATTTTAATGTATAAATATAAATTTAGTGTTGAAATCATTAAATAAATGTATTTACTTGTAATAGAAAAATGGGGAAGATTAATTTTAGTCCCTATGGAGGTCATCTTGAGTTACAATAATATAAGTACATTAGATGAATTCAAAATTTTTGTTTTGGTATTTTTCTCATGTTTTTGAAAAATTGTTTTTGTAAAAATAAAAAGTGCATCATCATTTGTCTGGTTTTAGTGCTTGTTTTTCTGCTTCCCTAGTGGCTAAATTAGCAACTAATAATGAAAAACAAAATTGTGTGGTTTATAGAGGAGAGGGGGTTTGGTTGTTTTTGTCATAAACTGTTTGTAAAATGGAGAAAAACCCGGAAATAAACATCAAAAACAAACTTTGAATGCACCTTCATGGCTTCACTGGCATACATAAGATGTATTGTATTACATTTTGTGTTTTTGAAAAAGAATGGAGAAATAGAACATGTAATTTTTATAAAATGCACAAAATTTATATCTAGTGTTTGGCAGCCATATTAAACAAATTTCTTGCTAGAATATTAAGTTTTCCCTATTGGACAGTGTATTATTGTATATTTTAATTTCTTGTAACTGAAGATGGCCATCATTGAGACTGAAATTAATTTTTACCCATATTATTTATTAATGTCCATTTTATAATAAATTATTAATTTTAAATTTAGAACCAAAGATCGATTACATACGATTCAGCAATTAAATTATTTAAAACTGAAAATTATTGAATTTTCATTTAATTACATTCAAATTGTATTGAAAGCATTTGAATGAATGCATTAGAGGCAACACATGCAGAAATATGACTAGAATCTACAATATTATTCTAATAAACCAACATCACGTCCAATGAGAAAATTCGAAAAGATTTTCTCCCCTTTCCTTACCCCTTTGGCTGCAATCAAATTAAAAAGACCATCTTTATTTTCCATACATCCTCTCTATAGCTATGTCAGAGATAACTAAGTTAATTTGGCATATTGAGGAGTAAGGAGAGAGAAAAAAAATCCAATTACTGCTCCAAAATAGCACGAAGTGTGTTTGGTAATTACTCTAACGCCCTCTGTCGTCATCAAGAAGAGGAATGGTAAGAGCAAATGAAGTGAAAGTGTACAAGATGAGAATTAAGAAACATAAGATATTGATTATATAATCTTAAAGGGGTAAAACTCGACTTTTAAACTGTAAAATTACTTGCAAAATATAATAAAACAATCAAAAATGATTAAAACTTATTCAATTACATTTCCATGAATAAAAGAAGAAATTATTGCAATTGATAAAATTAAATTTGTAAATTTTATTAACAATTGGATTAATAATGCAGCAAATTTTGTAAATGCTGCTAACATGTCACTTAATTGCGATTAAAATTTAATTGCATTCTTTTGATGTTGATAAGGATTAGTAGGAAGTCCTTATCAATATTAATCAATCCATTTATCAGAATAGAACCAAAAAATCCCCCTTCAGTTTAATATTTAATGGCGACCTGCTCAATATAAGTAAAGAAAAATCAGTTTAACTAAATTATACACCATGATAAACTAATTGTCCCAGATTAAAATATCATCTTTATTTCTCCTTTCATTTATTTTGTTCTATTTAAATTTTTGGAATTTTTGTATATCTTCCCTAAGGAGAAAAAAAACTGAAAAAATACCCAGACAATCTTTAAAGTAATGGTACAACCAGTATTTGACTTTGGATTAGCCTTTTGCTATCTGTTTTAAACTTTAATGCAGTGGATTTTTTTTTCTTCCATCTTATTTTTTTTCTTCCTCTTCTTGGAAGGAAGGAATTTACCGAAAAAGAAACAAAGAGCTTAAAATTCCACTCAAGACTTGGCCATCTTTTTTTTCTTCTCCTCTTCAGCAGTGTTTCCTGTAATTGCTTAGTTCGTGGTTTCCACTACCACTTTAATAAAAAAAAAAAATTTTCTTAGATTTTCCCAACTTTTCAATATGTATGTCGCTTGATTAGTTTCTGGAATTGGTGTTTGGGTAATTGGCATTTTTACAATGTTGAAATCTCTCTTTGGTAAACAAAATAAGGTTGAAGATGATTGTGAAAATGTAATCAGAAAAGCCTCGGTGATATCATCTGATGAACATGAGTTTTAGATTTTATGAGTGCCTCTTTTTGTCTTTAAGTAGCATTTACTCAGGCCTGATTAGACATTGGTGTCAACGTAATGAGGGCATAACAAGCAAAGCAGATTGAATTTCTTTCACTTTTGCCTCGTTGTATTGGTTGGTAATTTGATAGGAAATTGCCATTTTCTTTTACTCTAACTTCCATTCTATACCTACGATTGCACTTTCCCACATTAGACACAGACAATGTTTAATTAATCTTCGTTTTATATGTCGAAGAAGAGGGAAAAAAGAAGTGAGGAGAAATGAGAAAAATATGCAAAATTGCATAAAAAAAATTATTTCCACTTGAATTCTTTTAATGACATAATCAGAGAGCTCAGCTAATATCAATCTTTTTTCAGCTTTTTGAGTTTGGATTTTTTTTTTATTCTTCTACTCTTCTTGAAGCACTTAGATATTGGCTATTAACTTTTTTTTTTTTTTTAAATATTTTTTTTTCTTTAATAAAAAGAGAAAAAAAAATGCCATTGGTGTGAAATGGAGAGAAATGTGTGCAGAGCCATCTCCAAGCAGCTTTCATACTTCTCTTGTTGGCTGGTGCACAAAGATAGAGGTATTAGGTGCAGTGGCTGCCATATGTAAGGATTTTGCAAGGAAAAAGGTGGATGGGAGGTGAAGGAAAGGGTGGGGGAAGTACTTTTGCTTTTAAGAGTTTTTGACCATCTTGGAAAAAAATCCTTTGAACACATCAAACAGGAAATAAAAATGGAACTTAAAGTTGTTATCTTATTAAAGAAATTAGAAATAAAAAAAGAATTTGCAATAAATAAAATATTTAAGGTAATGAATATTAAACAGAACACTATTAAGCTAATAGAAATTGAGGACTTGTTTAAAAGCAAAGCTAATTGGTCCATAAATGTTGCTTGCACAAGTTTTCGAGCCGAGAAATACAATAAAAAGAGCAGGAGAACAACAAACATTAACTTTTTTTATTACCACCAGGTTTAGAATAGACTATTAAGTCTTTTCTTTTCCTCCTCCTCATCTTTCCATGGTACATCCTTCAAATCAAATCTGAAAATATGGAACTCATAAACAATGATTATGAGAGGAAGGCATTGCCATCTTGTGAGTGCACTTGTAATGAGATGATGGCTTCTTGGCCTCTTAGTGGAATCATAAGAAATGCATCAAGAAGTGAGTTAAATTGATGGATGGTGAAAGAAGGCTTTAATGTGCAATAGAAGGAGATTGGTCAAATGAGTGCGACTCTTAACTGTAAATATGATTGGTGGTTTTTGGATTTTCCAGGACAAATGTGGAGAAAATGGCGCTTGGCTTGCCTATACTGTAATGCTTTAATGTCTGAAAAGTGAAAGTAAAAGTTGTGGTTGGCAATGGACTTTCCACTCAATAAGAGCCGGCATTGCTCAGTAGTTGGCAAATGGTAAAGTCGGTGCCTAAGTCAATAAGCCATTCAAATTACACAGTCCACAGATTCACTTGGCTCCTGCTTGGCATTCTGCTCTTGTCTCCCCATTCTGAATGAAACGGCTTGGCTTTCCATTGGTCCATGTGCAAGGCTCTCTAATGCTTTCTAATGGCCATCATTTTATTTGAGTCAATAATTTTCCCCACTAGACACAACTGGGTTTGGAGATAGCAAAACTTGTCTATCCTTTTTTTCCCTACTGTTGTTCACTGTGCTGGAAATCCATTTGCTTTTTTTTTATTTTATTATTATTTTGTTTTTTAAGTTCTTTTTTATACATGGATACCTTCGAAGGGGAAAGTGTTGGCTAAGAATTATGGGTGGTAATGCGTTTTGTTTTCCCAGTACTGTGTAATGCACTTTTTCTGTTATATTTCAGTTTTTTGATTACCGTGGTTAAAATATTTTAGTCAAGATTAAAAATTTACTGTGATAAATGATGGGGTTGAAAGCAGTGGGATATCCTATACCTAAGGTTTTATGGGATAATTTACAGTTTGTAAAAATGGTGTTGTTTACATCCCGAACCCATTTTTTTAATTTAATTATATTTTTATGCCATTTTTACGTCACTTTAATCTACATTTTTCCCAATCTTCTTTTTAATATTGGCGTAACATCGGTTTATGGCGCTAATTTCGTCTTAATTTACAAATTTTTTACAACTTCCTTATAGTACGTAGTGAATTTTTTCTCTTTTTGCTTAATTGATTTTGCGTTTGATTTTTATCAGTGTATTGTAACTACTTGCATTTTTATTGAGTCTTTGCTAATTAAGAATTTTGCTTGCTTGCTTTCTCCTTGATGCTAATTGGTTCGTTACTGGCTTGTGTTTAGCACCATCTGGTAATCTGTTTATCTCTGCAATGCAGTTTGCAGCCCAAAAGGATTACCAAAGCTCAATATTGATGCTTCTCTTACACCATCTATTGCACACACCTCAATTTATGGTCTCACTTTCGCTTCCCGGGTTTAATACACTGATCATATAACCTGTGGGTTTTATTTATAATAATAAAAAAATAAAATCATCCTTTTTCTCTTACCTCATTTTTTTCTTTTTTTTATTTCACCTTTCATCAAGTCCCCAGCTGCACATTGACATTCAGGAGGGGATTTTATTTGCATTTTCATAATTCCTCAATTGGAAGTGTCATTTCCATTGTGTCTTTGAGGGAAAGAATTTTCGTGTGTGTGAGTGAGGAAAAAAATTGATGAATATTGCTTTTTTTTCAATGATGATTAAAAATTTTCATAACATCACTCACTCATTTTGGATTAGAATAAAGAATAAAGGGGAAAACTTTTCCATAAACCATTTCTTTTTTATCATAAATATCCATTTGGGGTTTATTTTCAATCTGAATTTGGATTTTATTCAGACAATATCACTTGTCAATCTTCCAATTTCATTTTATGCACTCGCAAGAGTTACCTGCCAACCCTTTCTATCACTTTTCTTCTATTTCCTGTAAAGTGAAATAAAAAAAAAGGGAAAAAAAACGAAAAGACTTTTATTTCCTAATGGCAAATTTGCGCATTGAAAGCGTAGTACTTAAGGTTTAACTCTTTCTATGGGCAGAAGCTGCAATTTGCATTGGACTCAGGAGTAATTACATTGAGTCTAACACTTGAATGTGTCTCCCACTTTGCTAAATTGAATCTGTGCTTGCCTTAGGCTCAATCTCAGTCCGTTTTCGACTTTGACGATAACAGTAGAGAACTGGTACGTAGAATAAAGTATAAGTCTTGCTACAACAGGAAATGGCCTGACAAGACTCTCATCTAGGGAGGTTAATTGCCAAGGACTGACTCTGAAAAGAGTTAGTTCTTTGACAGAGTCAAATATTGGCTTTTACAAAGTTGGCTCTGATTAAATGGTTTGTTTTTGCTGCCTGGAGACTTTTTTTTTATTTTTTTCTCTCTGTGTGCTGTGGGTATGCTTGTTGATTACTTTTGGCAAGGAAGTAATAGTTTGTTAACCATCACTTATTTTTTTCCTTTTTTATTAAAAAGAAATTTGTCTAAACAAATAAAAATATTATGGCTGGGACTCGATTAAAATTTTTGGTTGATTAATTCCGATATTCTAATCGATTAATCGACTGATTAATCGATTTTTAATCGACTTGGCTAGAAAAAGTTTATTTAAACTTTTAAAAATCCCAAAAAATTTTTGTTCAAAAAATTTATGGTCAAATTGGGCGGAATTTAAGAAATCGTAACAAATTTTTAAAAGAAATAATTCAATAGAAATCGCCGGCAAATCGCTGTTTTTCATAAATTTTCGTCAATTTTTGTTCTTTTCTGTTGATTTCTATCGATTTTCGTCGATTTTCTACAGATTTCCGTCGATTTAACCAATCAGCATTAACTTCTTTTGGTGCCATTTTGAATTCGATTAATCAATTATGCGAAATTTTAATCGGTTAAAACTTTAATCGATTAATCGTTTGATTAATCGACTAAAGTCCCAGCCCTAAAAAATATTTTAAATTATATCAATAAAATTTTGTTGAAATTTTTCTTTAAATTTTTACATGGATAATGCGACTTTAGAATTTATATATTATAACACCCACATGCGTGCAAACTGTAAAAGAAATGCTCAAAACCAAACATAAGCCTTTTTATACATGTAAGTGTGTAATAGTTTTGCAAAAGAAATTTGTGTTTACATTCCAAAATATAACTTATGCAAACAAAAATAAAATTGTGTTTTTTCATTTAAAACTTTCCATTTCATTTATATAATGTTTTTTAATTCAAAAAGGTTGTATTCTACCTGATGGGGTGATTACAAGGCTTGAATATTTGCTCAAATCTCAGCGAAATCCCTTCAGCTTGACAAGATGGGCAGTTTGCCCAAGATATCTTTGATGGGAGAGAGCAGGATTTGTTCTGTCTTATCTTGAAAGCAAAAGATCTTGAATGATGACTTCTTCCTTGAAACACCAGAGGCTTGCAGAAGCTTGAGAAAAACAATTGATTTTTTGGGGAGATTTCTACTTGGTGAGGATTGTTTGTAAAGAATGTTGAGTTGGAATTTGTGGTAATTGCCTTTTTTTTTTCTCCTTTTCTACTGATGGATTTGGTGAAGTTGTTTCTAGATGGTGAAAGTTTCAATTGAAGAAGAACCTAGCATTGAATTTTAATATTTTGCTTACACAAGCCATTTTTTACTCAAATCACTGGCAAAATATTAGAGAACATTAGAGTAAATCTCATAAAGTTTAACATCTAATGGTTCTGTCTCCTATTTATCTGAAATAACAAGCTTGTGCTTGTAATCCTTGCAAGAACTGTCTGAAGCTTCGAATGCTAAGCCTCGTGCCTGTGCAATCCATTGACTCTTGGCTCAGTAATTGGAGGTGGAATAATGTGGCAGCAATTACATTGTCTTTCTCTCTCGTTCTCTCCCGAGTCATTTTGTGAGCCCAACTCATTCTCTTGTCTCTCTCATTCTCTCTCTTTCTCCCCCCTTTTAATTTGCTTGTCATGTGGGGCCAAGTGGACTTAAGTTCTATAAGACTAGTAAAAAATAGTGATCCAAAATGTTAATTAAGATTACAGCAGGGAATTTCGTGATACGGGTAAATGTTAAGTTATGGATCTAAATTGAATTTTTTTTTTCCCCTTTAAAAAGGATTAAAAAAAAGTGTTGGATAAAATTTGATAATAATTTGTCACACCAGAATGTGGCAGTTATTGATTTTTGCGGTGTACTTTACTGCCCTCTTGTGATGAGAGTGCGGACGAAGAAGATACTCGACGACGAGAAGATGTTTGGAATAAAAGAAAATGAGTGTAAATATCCATGAGTGAGTGAAAGAGAGAGAGAAAAAAACATGTTTACAAATCATTAAACGCAGCAAGAGACACCACTTGTAGTAATTAGTGATAATTGCAAACATACACTCGCTACTATGCCTTTGGGGCAGCCATTTTCCATTTTTTTTTTATGGTTTGTTGTCAGTCTGACATCATCTTTCTGTTTTTAACCCACCCCTACTACTACTCTCCTCTCGGCCAAACCCCTCGCTGGGTGCCAACCAACAGCTACAAATTTTCCCTCTTTATACAATACCAACAGCTTCCCTCCCTTTCCACCTTAATGGATTCCACTATGGCACCATCTGGGACTTGCATCTGGAATGCAAATGGCCACCAAATGGCTGTAAATATGGCACCCTCTCCAGGGGAAGGTAGAAAGAACTTGCTTCAATGTGATTTGTGATCAATGAACTAGCAAAAAAGAAAAAAAAAACCAAGCCCTACCATTACAAACGCCCTTTCGAGCTCATGCCCCTACAGCCTTTCCTCTAAACCCCCTACTGTATGACCATTAGCAATGACCCACCTTATGGAATTTTTTATTTCACCAAAAACACTGAAGGAACATGTTTTTTTCTCTTTTTATTTCTTTATTTTGACCTGTTGTCTTGTACTGGAAGTTTGGGCAGTTTGCACAGTGAAATTTAGGGCGGTCGTGTAATGTATAGGATGTTTGAATGGATTGGGCTACTCCCCCTATGGTTGTTTTTTGAAAGTTATTGACAAGGAGGGAATATGAGGGAGGCTGGGAATATGTTGGAACTCGATGGAGCAGAAGGGATGAAAAGTTGGTGACATATAAATGGTGAAAATTGTATTTCCAATGAGTAAAATTTTTTTTTATATTTCGACATTAAAATCTTATTTTACATTATATCCAACATTTCTCAGGAAAAATATAAATCATTAGTAATTTTATGGGTAAAAAAATAAAATCTGTTACTTTTTTGTTGTAATCAATAATTTTTTTTTAAAAATACACATTTGATCCCTACAATAAATGTCGTTTTTTTAAATTTAAGAATGACTTGGTAACTCGTTCAAATGTAATCAATTCCGTTTTGTTGATAGTGCTATTTTTTATCCGAGTCATAAGTTTTGCTGACTTATATCTCAAATGAAGAGCAAAAAAGAAATAAAAGAGGGAAAAAGAAAGATGGCAAAATTAGGTTGCAATTTTTTTTTCTGCTTTTCTGTCTGAGAAGTTTCTTCTTATTATTGGAGTATTACGGTCACCCTTAACATTTTTTTTTTACCTTTGCCAAGCGAAAGTTGAAAGGAGACTTGCAACGGCCACTTAATAAGAAAGAAATATAAAAAACAGTGAAGTTAGTAATCCTTTACGCAAACATATTTCCCGAGTTCTGTTCAAAAAATGAATCGAAAGGAGATTTTCTTTTGCATCTGGAAGCGGTATTGCAGGTAGCAACACGAATTTTTATTATTTTTGATGAGATGTGAGGTTTTGACACGGTAATAGGAGTTTCATATATAATTCTTAGCATTTTGTCATTTAGCACTTACAAAACAAAAAAATTATCCATTGCTATGGAGATTTCTAATGTTTTATTAATGGTATAAGCTTCTTCATTGATACCTTGTTTCCTTCGCTCGACAAACAAGGAAGTTTTTGTTTTATTATTTTTATTTACTTTGGTTAGTCTGTCACATAAAATGTGACAGGTTAATAAAGTGATGTTTAAATTAATGCAACCTTAGTAACAAGCGAGAGTTGAAATAATAGGCGGGTTTCATAAAATAAAATTAATAACGATTAAGTGATTGTGTTTGGGGAAGTATTTGATTTTGAAAAATCACGTACATATATATAGTACAGCATCAAACGATGAGGAATAATCGAGAAATTACATACGATGCAATAGACATCGAAAAAATGTATATGGCATGTAAGAAACTTTGGAGAAAATTTGATTGTACTCAGTTGTTGGATTTAATAAAGTATTACATAATGACGTACGACTGTATGGAAAAAATGGTAATCTATAGGTATTTGGTATTTATAAGTATTTATGTATGCCACTTATAAAAAGATTTATAGACATTTATTAGAAAGGACGTATATAGAATCCAGTCAACTTAATACCATTAAATTTTATAGGCTTTTATGTAAATTCCTTATTGAATTTTGATATAGAGATTTATAGAATCCTTGTTTCATAAATTTCAAAGAATTCTATTGACTTATTTTTCATAAAGTTGTATAAAATTTTAAAAGTTGATTCCTATAAAATCCTATTGCATATCAAACTACTCATGTATAGCACCGTGAGTTCATATCTTACGTAGGTATAGGGAGTTTGCGCTGATGCAACTTACGTACAAGACTTATCTTATGACCTATGACTTACGGCCATGATAATCGAACGGCTATAAGTCATAACATTAGTCTTATAAGTTGCAACAGCGCAAACTCCCTATGATCACACGTGTAAACGGATTTTGCGCAATTCTTACTTATAAATTTTTTTGCTTTGAAAAATTTATAAGTTATGTTTATAAGTAGATTTACACGAGTTTACTTTACACAAAAAAAACAACATTATAATTTTTTTTTCAACTCTCGTTTGAATGTCACAAACAATTTTACTCATGCACAAAGACTCCCGCAATTCTTTATACAAATCTCGTTCATCTCTTATACATCGCTTGACATTTTCCACTTTAGGGCAGAATTTCATGAGTGAACGATTACGACGCTATCAGACCAACAGTCCTTTTGTATCACCCTTGTTGACCCTGCCAAGATTTCATATTGTCTGAATGCACTATCAGGTATTAAAAGCTAATATGCTTCTGACCACTGCAAGTTTTCTGTTGACATTTAATTTTTCATGGAAATCAGGAGGACAAATCTGTGGTTGCCTTGATAGAATGCAGATGCCAACTCGTGTCTAACCCAGGTATCTTGAGGTCTTGCTCCTTCTGGCTCATAAATATTAGAACACGTGACAACGATATTTAACTTGGCTATTAATTTATTTACAACAGTAAAACCTTTATAACTTCCCATTACATTACGTTACAAATGACAACAAGAGAAGCGAAAAATTCATAGAAAATGAAATACCATTACCTTTAAATATGTTTCACACGAGAATATCGATTGTCATTGCTATGGTGTGAAAGATATTTATAGCAATAAAAGTATTTCCTGTTAGTTATTGCAAACGGCGTACAATTCATAATTGAAATTCTAATTTCCTTCCATAAGCAGCAGCAGCAGCAGCAACTCCTGCTGCCTGCAAGTCAGAAAGGGAAGAAAAAAAGCAATATAATTCAAATTGGCTCGAAATAAAACAAAGATGCATGCGTGCATTTTGAATTTTGATCTCAAGT
>JAQFZO010000213.1:0-31982 GCA_034695885.1 Geophilus flavus
AAAAAAATTAAAAACCTCAAAAATGGGTTTTTACAATTTTTCCAATAACTCGAGAACCAGATGAGATAAAATTAAAACATAAACAGATTTAGAATGTTCGATTTATTGGAAAACTTTTCTAAATTGGATGTAAGGGTCTAAGTAAAACTCAAAAGAAGTTGTAATGGAGCTATGTAATTGACTTCGAGAGCCCGATTTTGTACAACCTTAATTTTCTTTAGAGTAGTAAGTGACTTCAGGATAGTTTAGTACATGCAAGTCTCTAACAGTAACATCCTCTCGATGGACAACCATATTTATCAACAACTCTGGGTGCACTGATTTTTTGCAAAATGGGGCGTCAAAATCAATTACATAGCCCCATTACGACTTTTTTTGAGGCTTACTTAGACACATACATCCAATTTAGAAAGGTTTGCCAATAAATCGACCATCCTAAATCTGTTTAGTTTTTAATTTTATCTCATCTAGTTCTTGAGTTATCTATTTTTTATGTTTTTACCTGGGCATTTCTAGATGTGAAATACAATGGTTCTAGATAGAACAGGGTGCGTGGAGCACGATGGAAGGCGTAAAAATGTCGTACGACACACCGTTTGCGAGATATTAGCATAAAACGAGTTTTGGACCAATTTTTTATCTTTTTCCCTGGGCCCTTTAGATGTGAAATCCAATGTTTCTAGATAGAACGGGGCGCGAGGAGCACGCATGGTGTGCGTAAAAATATCCTACTTCGCACCGTTTGCGAGATATTTGCATAAAACTAGTAGGTATCTTGGCACGCGGTTGTACACATCATTTATTTGTTTATTTATTTATTTATTTATTTTGTTTTCTTCGAATGTTTCGTTTTTCGTTTCAGTTGGGTGCTTTCACCATTAACTGTTCAGGCTGTGTACATACAGAACACAAACCGAATACGTTAGTTGATGTCACTATAGTCGTGATTCCAATATTTTATTTTATTTTTTGTGTGTCTGTAGAAGTATGTGCGGGATTATTGAGAGCAGCAAATTTTACAAGCACAACACCCATGTTAGAAAGTCCAAACAACTCGTTTTCTTGGATTTTATTTCAATTCTCGTTTTAGAGCCTTTCAATATGGAGTCGTAGGTTTTGTAGTCGCACACGAAATTACTCATTCCATAGATATTAATGGTAAATATTACGGAGTAAGATTTTTAAAAATACGATTAATTTAAGAATTTCTTGGCAGGATTGATGTATGGCAAATGTGGTAAATTAGTAGATTTGCTGGATAGAAAAAGCGAAAAGAAATTTGTGCCGAAAGCACAGTGCATCGTCAATCAATACGAGCATTACTGCTTTGACGAAAAATGTGTAAGAAGATGTATTTCTGTGTTCACAAAACGCGGAATGGAATCGTCTGCGGAATAAAAATGCAGAATGAGGAATTTGGAATATTGGAATTTTGGGTTGTGTGGCGCATGGGTGGCGTGGATCTTTAAATTAATCAAATCAAATCTTGCCACCAAACAAACTACAAAGGTGCTATTCTAACCACGCCACTCACGCCATGCCAAATGACGTCTGCCACCACTAAAGCTAAATTTCCACTTGTTTCCACTAGAAGCAACACAAACGCAAATGCAACAGCATGATGCATTGTGGGTTGTTTGTAAAGGTATGCGAGACGTAAATACGACATTTTCTGGCTCCTGATTGGCTGCCGCTTGCCTCTAAATGAAAACCATGGAAACACTGCAGCAGTTGTGTTTGCGAATGCTCTCCGGCGTTGCTTCTAGTGGAAACACAAGTGGAAACCTAGGTTAACACCTGGAAACAAAAACAACAAAAACCTGAAAAAACAACTAAAATCTAAAAAATTTCAAATTCCAATATTCCAAATTCCGCATTCCGCATTTTTATTCCGCAGACGATTCTATTCCGCGTTTTGTGGAGACCTGATTTATTTAATCTCGTCGAGTCGAATTTTTTCTATTAAAATTTAATTTACTGCAACAGGTCAACGGCCTGAAAACGATTAACGAAAATCTAGCTGACAACAGTGGTTTGAGGATTGCATATTTAGTAATTTGACTCATGAATATTACTCGATAATTCGTTAATTCCTTGATTTATGCAGACATTTTTAAAAGATATAAAGGATCCAAAAGTTCCTTTAGCCAACAACGATCAATTGGCACCTGTAGAGATAAGGACTAATAAATTAGAAATGCAATTCTTTTATTATTATGCTTTGGTAATAATTTTTATTTTTTATTTTTTGTTTATTTATTTATTTATTTATTTATTTATTTATTTTTATTTGTTGTTTACAGGCTTGGTGCTATGATGACCCGGATAATTTTTATGGAAAATTACAGATGGACGTCGATATCCATAGTCCTGGTCGATTCAGAGTTATTGGAACTTTGACAAACTTAAAAGCATTTGCAAGTGAATATGGATGTAGTTTAACAAGTAACAGATGTCAAATGTGGTAACAAAAATAACAAAAGATATAATTAGAAACAACTTGTAAAATAATAATAATAAAACTTGTGATTGTGATCAAACTCGTGCCTCTCGACTCAAGCGCATGTGAACATTAGCTCAAGACGAAACATTGAATAGACCCTGGTGGTCGCTGTTTCAATTAAATTGTGTAAAATGTCATCCTTGATGCTTTTAGCTAGACAAAAAGATAGGATATGACGTATTTTCGTTATTCTAGAACAACTTATTGAGCAAGTACTCGAAATCTGCCAGCATGGCGGTCGATTACTAAGATTAGTTTGTGTTTTGTTGATGGTTTCAATTTTCCTTTGATATCTTTTATCAGTGTGGATTACATTCGCTGTTCGACATATTATCTCGATCACCAATTGGTAACGTTACCGAGGGAACCCGTAAGTCGCAGTAAACGAACCGTACCTCGATTTATTTTTAACTCGAATGACATAACAATTTTTAACCTTCTAAAACTGGTTTTTTAAATAATTTCATACATATTTATACCTGAGAAATGTATTTAAAATGTTTCGGTCTATTCTTGATCGATATTACAAACTGTGATAACGCGATAGCCTTCATTTATGTTTTTATTTATTTAATTACAGGAGTGGCCGAGAATCTGGCAGGAAATTTGGAAATTTGAGTTCCGTTTTACACGTAATAAAACAAACAAATCGCAGTAATTAATCCCACCACCGATGAAGCCGTAGCCGAATCCGCATAATCTAGAAATTGTAATCGATGTAAGAAATAAGTTAGTACTACTGTCTTTTTTGATGGTTAGAAAACCGTAAATTTCTTTAAGAGTTTAATGAATATTAAAAAACTGAGTTAAATCTGTTTAGTTTTTAATTATATCATCTAGTTCTCGAGTTATTGGAAAAATTGTAAAAACCCATTTGTGAGGTTTTTAATTTTTTTCTCCAACACTTTTTTATCAAATTTTAAATACTTTACACGAAATGATAGCTCTGATGGGTCTTTATATCATCCTAACTCAGTTTTTTAATATTCATTAAACTCTTAAAGAAATTTAAATTTTTCTAACCATCAAAAATGACAGTATTCCTTCCAGTATCTTGCACGCAGTAGTAAACGAGGAAAACTCGATTGTGGTTTTTAAATTGAGGAAAATATTTCTTTCTTTAATGTCAAAGTTTATTTCGAAGTAATTAATGGCATGTTTTTGTTTTACAGATAAATAAGACTCGATAATAATGCCGTTAATAAGAAAATGCAACATCATCAAAAAGCGGGAATGAGTAAAGAAATTCAGAATCAAAAGGAGCAAATTTCGTTGTTGTTTCAGGAAAATTGCAGCCTGAAGGAAAAACTCGCGCGATTGGACAACGAAAATAAAAATTCGCACAAGGAAAAGAGTGATTTGAAGAGAGCGCATGAGAAATTAATTAAATTTGTAGAAGACATGCAGAAAAAGAAAACCGGGAGTGAAGATTCCATTCATTCCAGCATCGAATCGGGAAGTTTAACTTGGAATAAATCTAATAATTCAGCAGCTAATGCAGTAAGTGTGGACAAAATCTATTTTTGGATATGAAAATGATGCAATTTCCTCGGTCATGGAACTAAAATAATCTCTAAAAACAGTTTGTTTATTTGTTTGTTTATTTATTTGTTTTTTATCTTCTAGATTTCAGATGTGGGCAAAGCAGAACCAAAATCGAACGGTTCCTCCGATTTATGTTCACTCGAAGACACCGATGCGACCGAAGAATTAATTTTGGAAAGATTGAATATTTCTTTAAAGAATTTAACAGATCTAAAAAGCGATTTGTCGTTCGTCAATCACAGTTTGAAGTATTTTCTTTATTTCGTCTACAACACAAAACAAAAAGGTTTTATAAATTTTTTTAATACTGCGTGCCAAAATATTTGAATGCTGTCTTTTTTGATGGTTAGAAAAATTTAAATTTTTTTAAGAGTTTAATGAATATTAAAATCTGAGTTAGGATGGTTTAAAGACTCACCAGAGCTGTCATTTCGTGTAAAGTATTTGAAATTTGGTGGAAAAATGTTGGAGAGAAAAATTAAAAACCTCAAAAATGAGTTTTTACAATTTTTTCAATAACTCGAGAACCAGATGAGATAAAAGCAAATACTAAACAGATTTAGGATGTTCGATCTGTTGGAAAACTTTTCTAAATTGGATGTATGGGTCTAAGTAAACCTCAAAAAAAGTTTTAATGGAGCTATGTAATTGACTATAAGAATCCTATTTTTCAAAAATTCAGTATTCCTGTATTTTGGCACGCTGTTGTATAATTTATCGAGTTTAAAATACTTGTACCGTTTCAGAAAAGTGTTTACTACGACGAACAGGTTCCTACTTGGTGGCCCGAGGTGGCGGCGAACCCGACTCGTTGGAAGAACCGCAAAAATGGTCGCCGTCACAAGCGAACAACCCCATTAAGAAGAAAATAGGCGATTTCGAGGGTAATAGAACGTTCCAACAAACGAAAGAGAGTGGGAATTTTTCAGAGACCAGTCAGGGAGAAGAAATTTTAGGAAGTTTTTTCAAACGACGTCATTTACCCTGGCATTCGCCGACATCGAGCGACACGAGTGTCGAGGGAAATCGACGAGAATTTTACGATCGAGGGATTTCGACCGAAGCTCTCGCGTCGAGTTCGATTTTGAGCCCCGATTCTTTATCGAGTTTTCACGAAACGTCCGAATCGGAAGGAGGAGCGTCGTCGGTTTTATTGAAAGAGGAACGAGTTTGTCCCATTTGTGAAGCCGTATTTCCCGAAAGTATACCGCAAAGAGAATTCGAACAACACGCGGAAAATCATTTTGTGTTCGATGAATATGAATTGGTCAATTGATCCCGATTATTTTTTTTTCTTTTATATGGTCTGTAAAATAAATAAAACTATTAATGATATTGTCACGTTTAAGTTCTGGCTATTTTAATAAATTTGACCGATAAGTGTAAATTGGTGATAAAAAAATTTCGATTGGATTTTGACGTTTGGACCGTTTGTGGTGAGTAAAAATTGTTTATTCGATCGAAATGGAATATTAGGAGTAAATAAACACCGTCACCGTCGTTTACTATCATCGGTTTAATTTAATCATGTTTCGTTCGTTTCTAGAATTACCGTCCGTCCGCTTCGACCTTCGATTAACATTTTTACGTAATTTAACGAGGAAACTAACCATTTATGGTAATTTAATTTATTCGTCGACCATCTGGACAAGGGAAAAGAGGAAATGGTGAAGTTTGTTTGTGAAATTTTATCAGATTAGGATTTGTTTTTGTATCGAGGACGAATGTTTTTCATTTGTGCAGCTGCAATAATTCTCTTCGTACTTAAATCTCTATTTGCGTAAATTAATACGACTCTTTAAGATACATCTCAAAGTGACCTTTAATTTCTAACTCGTTATCTCTCAAGTGTTAGGTGTTGGAAATGTCAACATTTATTGTTTTCGTCCTTTTAATCGTTTTGAATGTCGAAAATTTTAACCTAAATTCGACGTACGTCAGTAATGCGTGAATCAAAACCCAATAAAATCGAGAACCGAACGTAAAATGTAGCTTTTGTGCATCAAAATCATTCATAAAGAAAAGGAAACACATTATGTCAACATTTGGCGATCGTGCACGTCTGGATCAACAGCTGATTTCTCCAACCTTTAACCCTGACATCACAGTCCCACGAACCAATAATATCCGTCAATTCTCATCACGTGATGTGCCTAAAAAGTGACGACATAATGGGTCTGGCTAAAGGAACCAACGAAACTGCGTAAAACGACTCACGTGATGACCCGGTGACGTCATTCCGTTTCGTGCAGCTGTTTGCTCGGGTTCGCCACCATTCAGTCGAGCGATGGAGTCGAGCGACTAAACGTCGCACTCTCGCCATGGATTTCCGTCGTTTTCCTCGTTTTCGCCGCCCAATTTCTCGCGGAGAAGAAGAAACAGATTGAGAGGAGACGGAGAAAGAGATCCCGAGTCGTAATCAGGCGTCAGAACAAGCATGAAACCCGATCAAGGTAAGAAACGGAAGGAAAACCCGAAATTAAAACGGGAATAAATGAAATATTAGAAAATAAAAACAATAAATTTTTATTTCCAACGTGAATTTCGACACCGGTCGTAAAATTCTTGGAAAAATATTTGTAATGATTTTTTCTTATCCCGTTACAAGTTTATTTTGAGGTCTGTGAACTCGGATGATGAGACAAATGTTGCAAAAGGCGAAACGAAATGACGAAATTTTATCATTTTTATTTTACCAAAATTATTTTTGTACACCAAAAACTCTTATTTTTAGTTATTAATGCGTTGATAAATAAATATGCGGGTTCAGGGTCGTTTTATGATGGGTTAAGGTTGTGTTGAGTGAAGTTAAGTTTTGGGTGTGGTGGTTCGTTTATCCCTGGTTCCACGAATATTTTTTTTTCCCCATTTATTATTAAAAATAAAAAATAGATAAAATTTTCTAAATAAAAATAAACAAAGGAAAAGTTGTGTATTAGGAGGAATCAGAGTGGAAACTCGGATATAAAAAAATTTATTTAATAAACACGAAAAATTAGAAATGTATATCCTGATTTCGAGTTGTTTAGCGAATAGTAAGGATGGTTGATAGCAGGAACCTAGCCAACATCGTTACAATATTTTAATTTTAAAAATTGATTATTTTTGAAGTATGAAATTGATGTCTTGTGAAAACATCCGTCACTAGATGTCACTCGACGGGGGAGGAAAAAAATGAAAGATCTGGAAATCGATTTTCGCGTGTGACGTATGCGAATTCATTTATTTACATGTCTATTGATTCAGATCCGCCCCTGACACGTGTCAGGACATTCACATTGGATCCAGATCTTAAACTGGGTCGCGTAGGAGCCAATGGCCTCCCACCATATTTTCCTTATTTTCCTTATTTTTTGTTATTCCGAATTGTAATAACAAAACAGAAGGAAAAAATGATCGACCAAGGTGATCCAGAACGGGATCAAAATGCGAGTGATGTCATTTTGTGAGTGGAATGAGTTTTTTTTTGGTACTGGCGCTCTCGATCGAAATTAAAGACGATTGGTCGGTTCTTGGTAGAGCGCACCCTGATGACGGAATTGGGGTTTCTATTTTTACGACTGTTGTTGGGTAATGGGTTTTTGTTTGTGATTTCTCTCTGATGACGTTGTGCATCGTAAAAGTATTCGTTGACGTCATTGTGAAGAAATCACAAAAGTTCTATGACGAATGTCGATGAGTAATAAATGAGCGTTATATTTAAAGACGAGCTTCACCTAAAGTCCGTGTGCTAGTAAATTGAGAGGAAAAGTGCGCGATTTAATTGGTTGCGGCAATTTACGAGAGGGGAAGTAGTTCCAACTAAAACGCCCAAGTTTGACTTTATTTCTTGCTGTTAATTTTACTTTTCTTCGAAGTATTATGTATAGTTATATTACAAAATTAAAAAAATTCGGAAACGACAATTTGTCAGCTTTATTACTTTCAACAGCATCTATACTTCAACGTATCATGCCGTGCACTTTTCCTCTCAATTTACCAGCGCACGGATTTTAGTTGGCGGCCATTTTGGATGTAAGAAAAAGATTAGGAAAATGGATTTCCTCATTAAAACTAATTGCAAAATGAGTCATTTTACCAGATTTCAAGGTTCGTTTTTGAATGAATCTCTTTAAAGGAAAACAATTGTCGACACGAAAACAAATGGATATAAACCTTGGAATTAATAATTTTATATAACTCACTCGTGTAATGCATTATTTAAAATCCAAAATGGCTGCCAAAAATGATTATAAGTGAAAAAAAAGTGCAATTAAGTGGAGTGAATGGTGGGTTGTAAATTGTTGGACTATAAAAGGCTCGATGAAACGAGAGTTTGATGAGTGGTGTCATGGTGTGGATTGGAAATTGAAAAGATGGAGTCGTTTGCAGTGTGGAGTAATAAAATGTAAATTTTCGGGTGTGTGATGCAGCAAGCAGCCATTTTTGCTCTTTTGTTTAATGTAGATTGAACCAGATGTCAAGGTGATTTAAAAAAGGAAGTGTTGGAGGGCATTGTGGGTATTAAGCCATAAAGTAAGCTTAAAATTGGGTTAAAGGAAAACTGCAGGGCAAATGTTTGATAATGATAAAAACTCACTAAATTTAGAATTGATTTTTTCCCTGGTTTTTGATCAACAAAAATTGACAATATGATAAATATGCTTAGGTTTTTAATAATATTTGTTGAAACGATGACATTCTTCGAGTCGGTGCAATATTGATGCTTTTTCCCACCTTCATCGACCCAAATTTTGACGAGAGATTTGAATTTCTCTTTGAGAATTTGAGATTTGATCGGACGAAATGGAATGTTTACTTTGTGGATGAGATTACGTAAGATTAGTTTACTCGTTTGAATAGAAGGAAAAAAGCGAGTATTATTATTATTGTATATATATCGGTGTGTCCATTTGTGGCCTGACCCTGATGAGATGCTAAACCCCGTGCGCGAGTGGAAGAAACCTTCCACGTGCAGGCCTTGTTGCGTGTATGACCTTGGTCGATTACATGTCGGGCCAAGGTGAAATCTCGAGTCGCATAGAGAATCATTTTTGACAATTTCCTTCATCGTGCACTACCAAATTTCCTCTCGTTCCGACGTCGGAGAGAGATTACCTCATCCGATGACGTCGTTAGACGACCCACACCCAACGCATCGGGGGAAAAAATCGAGGTAAAATAAATGTAAAATCGTGCAAAACTTATTAAAGGACATCGTCAACCGGAAGTGGGTAACAACAGATGGCGCTCAAGGCAAAAGTGACGTCATAGTTTTATGAATTTCGTGTTTTCAGCCTAATTTTGACAATATGATATGATACTTTATTATTATTATTGATTGTTATTATGTATGTAAGCGTTTAAATAGGCTTAGGTTTTTAATAACATTGTTGTTTTGACTTTAGCGTTGCTATTAAGACGACGAGGCATTTGGCTACTAAAAGATTCGGTACAAAGTGGTTTTCCTACAGGAAATGACACAAAATTCTTTTGTTACGATTTAAATTTAGGCCTAATTTTAATCCGTCGACACGTTTTTTAAGCCCGAATGAGCTGGAAGCGACCTCGTTTCGTTTTCAGTTTTTTTGTTTATCTATCGTACGGTAACCTAGAAAGCATTGATATTTGTCATTTTTTGTTTTTGTCGTGAATCGACCTTTAAAGTATAGGAAGAGAGAGGTGAGATGGAACTGCAGTGTTTTGCGAGGTCAAAAGACTGGAGCACGTGATGGTCGAGTCACGGGAGGTCGGCTGAGGCTAACCCTCGAGTGGCCGAGAAGTATAGGGGGACGTTGCGTCGCGACTGGGGGTCTCGGTCTCCCCCAGAGACGCCCAAGGAGGAGGAGGAGAAGGGAAAGATTCGCGGGGATTCCATTCTGTTAATCTATATGATATGAGATGTATGATGATTGTTTATACACTTGATTAAATGATCTCCGCAGTGACAGGTTTCTTTCCTCTTTCCATTTAGGATTTTAAGTCCAACACTTTCCTTCTGACTGTTTGAAACCCAACGTTTATTTTGTTTTATGTCTGTCTGAGGCCAAGGTGTCGGGTGGCTGTGGCTTTAGGGGGTTGTTTTGTCTGGGAGAGAGAGTTTTCTCTTATTACGTCACAGGTGGGGGAAATTGAGATTTGTGTTTGTGGATGTTTTACTACCGAATTTGTTGAATACTGATGACCAAAAGTGTAGCAATTAGTTTTAATTAACTTAAAAACCACTACCCCCATCCAAAGATTAAGTTTAAATTTCCATATAATCGGTTATTGCAGAGAAATGTCGATTCATCCAATTTATGCAATTGGTTCTAAAACTTATACCGTATTACCTGGAATAGACAACATGCCGTTAAAAGTGAATACCAAAAATTAATGTCTATTTCGACTAATATTCGTTGAAATAACGCCGGTCTTTTTTGATGAATATTTGTCAGAATAACCAGTCATTAGGTAGGGCAGCTATTTCGACAAATATTTGATGAAATATTAGTTGAAATAGACACTTCATTTTTGGCATTCACTTTTAACGGCATGTTGTCTATTCCGGGGTAATACGGTACCATTGTCTTATCACAACAACATACACAAAATCCATACAAAATCCTTCAAAATCTTAAAATTCATCAACAAACATCCCAAAATATCAGTCCCCCAACAATACCTCATCAAACACACCCATTAAAAACTCTATCATCAACATCACAACACCCCAACACAACCCCAACACATTAAAAAAAAATCATTGATAACATCGAAACCCCCACACCACACAAAACAAAACAAATTCGACATATCACGTGACTTCATCTAACATTACCAACACCCCACATCCCACACCCCAGACCCCGAAACCCGAAAAAATGATCGGGGTGTCGAGGGTATTTGTAGTTTCATTGTACTCGCAGCTGCCAGTGGCGACCCCGGGGTCACGTGGCCCTTTGAGACTCACGGGGCCGTGAAATACACGAGGTGGCGCCTTCCCCGGGTTTTTCACTTCAAAGAATCGATCGGAATTTTTAATCGGAGGGTAAAAATGCTAATTAGAGTAAAATTTGTATTTTTTTTAATGCGTGTCGGATTAAGCGACTGACTGCGTGAAAATTTTGAGCGGGAATTTGAATTTATAATGAGAAATTTTGATGTTTTTGATCCCTGGCGGAATAATCGCGGGATGAAATGTCGTGTAAAGAATCAACCTGTTGCTTTTTGTGTGTTTTGTTTTGTTGGTCGGCCACTTGGGAATTGGAGAATCGATTTGTCTGTCGATATGAAGTTTTGTAGTCGATTTTTTTGATGTTTTTGAGTGAGTTTGGGTTTTGAGTAGTTGTTGTGGTTTTTGTGAGGGTTTTTGCCTTTTTGAGTGTTAATCGATTTTTTTTTGGGTTTGGGAAATTGAGAATCGATTTTTCGATATGTAGTAGTCAATGTTTAATTTTTTTCCATATTTTTAAATGGGTTTCTTTTTGGTGATGTGTTTTTGTGAGTTATTTTTCCCGATTTAGTCGATTTTTTTGGATTTCAGAAAATTTTGTCGATGTTTTTGAGTTTTTTTTTTGGAACTTTCTGTTTTTTTTCCTCTAAAATATCGATAAAATTTGTTTACGGTCAATATCATTAAAATCATAATTTATTAAGAAATAGAAAAATTCAATAAAATGTTTTAAAATTTCATCAAATATCACAAAAAAATCGTCAAAAAACACAAAAAACAAAACTATTCGGTTCATAGAGGGGGTTTTTAACTGTTTTTTTGTCATAAAAAATGTAATTAAACCTCAAAAACAAGAACTTTGAATGCAACCATTAAAAAACCAAATAAAAAAAACCATCAAAAATCTAAATTTATTTCATTCCCCTCTCTCATGAGTCCCAACTTACTAATTAAACCCGAACATCCAACTATGAACATTCAAACATTCAAACATTCAAAAATAAAAATCAAATTCAACACCCAAATATGGAAATCAAACATGATACAAGTGTTAATCTCCATCCAAATCGCCCTCTGTCATCCAAACCTTCCAACTTTCTATTTTCAACTTTTGATTCCACTGAGTGAAAAAAACCATCAACGTCATTTTTTTTGCCTCCATCTTTTGATGGGGGGTCCATTTTCGACTGTGCGCGTGTGTGGCAGCTGACTTTAATTAATTTTTATTTACTGTTTAATATTAGGGAAAAATTTTGTGTAGACTGATTTTATGACAAACAGGTGTAAGTCAAATATTAAGTTAAAAAACATGCTAGATGGATGGATGAATGGATCAGATTTAAAAGTTTGTTGAGTCTATTTCTCTTCCCATTGGTTTGTTTAATGTTAATGTGATATGGTGTAGGGGGATTAAAGGCGCCATTTTTTTATTTTTTTGAAGGGTGAGTTTTTTATATTTTTTGGGTTCTTGTGGAAGGCCATGTGAGGTTTTTGAAGTTGGATTTTAGTTATTGGGTTTTGTTTTGGAGTTATAGGAGTTTGATTTTGTGGGTTTTTGGCCACCATTTTGGATTTTTGTGAAAGTTTGAATTTTTTGATAATTTTATAGAGGATTGTGTGATTGGGTGTTGTGAATCTGTGATGTAAATTTTGGAGGTTTTGTGTGATTGGTTGATGCAGAAATGAGGAAATTATTTTAAGCCTAATTCCCATAGGTTAACATGTCAAAATTTGATTAATTGCAGTTTTAATTTTAAAAAAAATGTTTAAAAAAAGTTGAAAATGAATAAATTAGGATTAAACTACTTCTAGAATCATAAAATCAGTAAATTGGAACACTTGAAACCTCCCAGAAGGAAAAAATCAAAAGAAAACCACATAAAAATTGAGAATTACATATTTTATTACTGTTTTGATCTTTTATGTCATTTTAAGCACTGGTTAAGCAAACTTCATCTCTATTTAAGCTTGTCAATTATAAGTGACTTTGTCCTTACTTATCTCTTCCCTTTAATCAGATACACAGTATCATCCTATAAAAAGATGCTCTATGTCAATTTAATGACAGGTCATCAAAATAAACTTGTAATTTGATGTTTGATTGCTCACGCAAACTTTTTGACTTTCCTTTCACTACTTATTTGATTTGTAGCCCATTGGCATCGTCCTATTTTTATCTACTCATCTGATTAAGCCACTTTTTTGCCCACTACATTCATAACCCCCCTAATAATCCAGCAAAAAAAGCCAACAGATGGCAGCGAGGGATTTATTCTGCAACAGGACACGATATTTGGTCGATATTTAACGTTAAAATCCACTGATAAAAAAGCCATAAGGACGTGGCAGATGTGAAAGGGTTTTGGGATGTCGACGATGGTAAAAACTAAAAAGCGACGCGTGCTTCACCGACCCACGAGTCGAGTGATCCACCGCTCGGAGTTGTATTTTTTTAGTTTTTGCAAAGAGGACACCTACACGTTTCGTTCCACAAGTGGACTGGAAACGGAAATTCCAATCAAAAGTGAACTGGAATTGGAAATCCAGCGTCCGAGTCTCCCGAACTCGCTTCGATTCCTTCCCAAAGTGAATTTGGTGGGATCGGATCACGTGGATTAAATGACGCTCGCGGTAAAGTACGTGCGAAACGCACAGGGCAAATTAATGACGCGAGTCGTTCGTTTGTCTCTCCCTGAATTTGAATATTTGATGAAGGAATCTGTTGCGGGTTGCGGGCAATACAGTAGATGTGGGAATTGCCAGCTGTCGCCGTGACTCAGCAATCGGATCTATTTCGTAGGTGGCTTACTTTACTTTCCCAACTTTACTTTACTCTTTTCTCTGACAAGAGGAATCCTTTAAAGGGAAAGGTAATGACTGAATGAAAATGTAAAGAAGAAAAAAATTCCCAACTCATCATTAGGTGAAAAAGCACTTTGGCCAATTTTTCTTGCACCGGTTTATGTTCTTCTGTTCCCAGGAGCAACCAACTGGAAACTTGTAAATGTGTTTAGGAGTGACTTGCAAACACTGAGGAAGGAAATGGCTTCTCCTGACACTACCAGACACCTTATGGAGCTTAAACAAATTGCAAAACAGGACTTGGATTCTTTTATTGTTCTATTGAATTGTTTACATTTTTATATGTATACAATTGGGTGAAAAAAATCACAATGCCATATCTAATGTGGGTTTATCTGATTTTCTAATGGTTTTATAAAGTTGAATTTCCTTTTCGGTGGATCTTGAACTCCTATTTAATGAAGAATTAGTTTAGGGTATACTTGATAACATATAAGTTTTAATCGTGTTTCTTATGCGAAAACTACCATCGACAGTTGATAAGTCAGACATTTGAAAGATTTATTGCCAGTGAGAGACTGTCGCTATCGGCAAATTTTTCCAGAATCGGCAATCTGGATCAACGAAACCCATATACGGCAAGAGAAATCCAGATCGGTCTAACGGAAGCGCTTGTCCCGGTTCCGGTCGGAGCTCGGTTGCATGTATTAGCTCTAGAATTGCCTTGGTCTCAGTCATCGCAAAGCCGTTTTCGACTGGCCAAACACTGAATCTTGTTTAAAGAAGCGAGGAAGTTGCTTTTCAATTTTGTTGGCAGTTCTGACATTTTTAGTTTATAAAATTGGTTTAAAGTAGACCGTTGTTTGTTACTACGGTATATAGTCTGCAGTACTGGATTTCTCTTGACTGGCA
The DNA here is from genome assembly GCA_034695885.1 of Geophilus flavus. Taxonomy (NCBI): domain Eukaryota; kingdom Metazoa; phylum Arthropoda; class Chilopoda; order Geophilomorpha; family Geophilidae; genus Geophilus; species Geophilus flavus. The sequence goes on from JAQFZO010000213.1 coordinate 14,676, forward strand.
TGTATATTTCAAAGGTTAATCAAGGAAGGTCGTATGTCACAACATTTATACTAGAGAGGAAAAATGTTGCCTCTAAACTGTCCTGCAATTTCTTTCATGTATATATAAATCAATCATAATGACTGGAGGAAACAGGGGTGTTTGGACCCAATATACATCTGCAACCGTTCATTCTGGAATTCGTGCACGACTAATCCATTGGATGTAAAGCCTATAACCATTACATTTTAAAATCATGAGGCAGCAGCATGGTCTGCAAATGAAAAATTTAAAGGAATTTTACTGCTGATTATTTTTTAAAATGATTTTTACTATTGTTGATCACTTTGACTTTTTTGATCATTGTTGATCCTGTTTAGATCATTGTTAACTCTTGTTGGTCATTGTTAATTAATCATTGTTAATCCATTTTGAAGCATTGTTAACTCTTGTTGATCATTGTGAATCCATTTTAATTTTAAATCATTGTTGATTATTGCGAACCCATTTTAAATCATTGCTGCTCATTGTTGACCCATTTTAGGTCATTGTTGATCCATTTAAGGCATTGTTGATCCATTGGCATCATCTTTAAACCCTCTTAAATCATTGTTACTCATTGTTGATCTATTTTAAGCCATTGTTGATCCATTTTAAGCCATTAATGATTCATCTAAGGCATTGTTGATACATTAGAATCATTATTGAACCTTCTTAAATCAATTGTTACTCATTGTTGATCCATTTTAAGCCATTGTAGATGCATCTAAGATTCTAAGTCATTGTTGATGCATCTAGGTCATTGTTGCTCATTTTAGGCCATTGTTGATCCATTTTAGGCCATTATTGATCCATCTAAGTTATTGCTAACTATTATTTTAATCATTTTGGACCATTCTTAACCATTTTTGCCCATCCAAACCAACATAATCACCATGATCCAGCGAAACTTTTCGACCACATCAACAAAAGACAAAAATCTCAGTCTCGCTTCGGTATGCACTCACACCCAGTCTGCAATAAGGATATAGCAGGAGGTAAAATAAAAAAAAAAAACTATCAAAGTCTAAGAAAAGCGAAGCCGAAAAATGCTTTGTTGGCTTCTGGAATCTTTTCTTGGCGAGACCCCACCTGTCACCCCACCCATCCCACACATGCGCAGATGTAAGGTGAGAGGCCCCCGTTGCCCATGACTTGGGGCCCTCGGGCTTGGGTCCAAATTAATAGCGTTAGCTCGGCCTGATGGGCCTGACCTTGCTGATCATGGGAATGGCAGGGAGGGGGCCACGAAGGTTACCAGGGCCGCGTGCTGGCATGCAATGATCGTTGCACTTGCTTCACGAAATTAACTTGTTGATGGACTCGTTTTGGGGGTGGCGATGGCGATGGCGACGGCAATGATGATGGTGAAGGAATGGAAGCCGAATGCTGATCATGCGGGTTACGTCATTGGATTGGATCGTAAAATGGTGGGGAAAATTCAAGTTAACGGGTTTTTATTTGTATTTTGTTGGTTGGGTGTGGGTGTGGGTGTGATGTGTTGTGAATTGTATTGTGTTGTGTGTGTTAGGGGTGGTTGTAAGTGATTTTTATGGAATGTGAGAAAATTGGGATTTGGGTTTTTTAATGGTGGATGGTTGTTTATGAGTTTGGGTTCTGTTTTGGGGTTATTGGGTGGGTTTGTAAGGATTTTGAATTGTTGAAGGATTTTTTGGAAGAGATTTTGAAGGTTTTTGAAGGTTATTTGGGAAGGTTTTGAAGATTTCGGTGAGGTGTTTGGTTGTTTTGGGGGATTTTTGGTGATTTTGAAGATTTTATGGAGATTTTTGAAGATGTTGTTGAGAGTTTAAAAGATTTTTTGGGATTTTGAAAGAATTTTTATTGGAGATTTAAAATTTCAAAATCTTATCAATGTAGCTTAAAAAAAATCCCAAAATCTCAAAAATAGCAATTCTTTACTCAGATTAATCGATTCTACGATATTTTTCGATATTTTTCGATATTTTACGATATTTTAATCGAGATTTTATATTTTAATCGAGATTTTACGATATTTTAATCGAGTTTTACGATATTTTCGATATTTTACGATATTTCAATCGAGTTTTACGATATTTTCGATTTTTTACGAGATTTCAAACGATATTTTACCTTAAAATTTTAGTCGATATTTTAATCAATGCATTACTATTCGATAACATCGTCAATTCCAACCCAATAAACCGGCATTACGATTAAACACAAACTTTCTCCCACATTGAAGCCGCAAGTAAATCGGCCAAGATAAGCCAGCAAGCCACCTAATTGGCAAATGTAATAAATAGGGAAAAACTGTAAGAAACCATCTGCACCCATCATAACTCATCGATTCCATAAGGCTCCCGACTGTGCTCTTCTTCCCGTGTGCATGACATGGCCGCCACTTTGATTCAACAAACCAAGAACTAACGAACGTTTCTTAGCCTCACACATCGTATGGCTTCGAATTTCCACAACCTCCAAGCGGCGGGTCAGCAAAATGTGCACGTGCTGCTTGTAATTCACGGCCTCAGATGAGCTCGGTGATGCCACGTGGCCAACAGACGTTCCTTCCAATGTTCCTATGTATTATACGGAAGCTCATCAGGAACTAAATGAGGAATGGGCCTGGAAATCTGGTGATATTTAACATTTTCTTCCCCCAACTACCATAACCTACACATTTGTTAGAGAGATTAGAGGCCACAGATTGTAGGATTGAAGTTTGTTGGTTCGGTTTTTGGTCGTTATAAGTTCAATAATGATTTTTAGGTATGGTGGTCCATCAAGTAATTTTTAAAATTATAATAAAGGTTGAATATTAATGGCATGTAATTGAAACGAGTGGTGGCAAGATAAACTGTTATGTACATAAAGTTGGATGTTATGACCATCGTATAGTAATTTGGGCGCTAAATAAATTTGCAGATTACATTGAAATGATGAAAGTAACAATTGAAACTGACCATCACACGCTGCAGTGGCTTCTGTTGTCACAGAAACCAAAAGGACGTCTTGCAAGATGGGTTTTCCAATTACGAGTATTTGTAGCTGCATTCGATCTCTCTCCATTTCCAAAAATTAGTCGATTCGTCGAAAACTACATGACATCTTTTTAGAGTTGTGCCCTTTTGCTGAACTGAATAACCGTAGTAGGCAACAATGGCTAAATCAAGAGAGATTGAATGCAGCTATTGTTGTACGGTAATTCTTTGATTCCATAATCTCATAGTGTTTGAGATTGTTGGACATCCTGGAATCTGAGGATTGTTGTGCGAGTGTTGATAATTGTTTAATTGGTATTAATTGAAATTACACAGTATATTGAATAAATGCATAAATTATACAGTGTTAGTTGTCATGGTAATGAATAAAAGAATTCTGTGTAAATGTTTATACATTGGACATTTCATTGGACATTTCATTGGACATTATCAAACTATGGAAACTCCATAGTAACAACCACTTTCCTTGACACTCTCCCAATCACAAAAACCACCATGACATAAATAAAAATTCCACACTAAACCCTTTTCCCACTAAAACATCAACAAAAAACCAACAAACGACATATTTTGGCACCAAAATCCGGCATTTATCAATAAATAACCACAAAACCAGACAAAATTTACATTTTTCCTGTCAACTGTCATTTCCCAAAAAAATAAAAAACAAAAAATTAAAAAAATTACAACTTAAATTAATTGGAGCGCTCTTGCCCGTTAGCACTCAGCAACTCACCAAATATTATTTAAAAAAAAAAATTCACTTCATGAAAATTCAAAGAAAACTTGATCCGGGATTTAAAAATGAAAAAAAAAAATAATTGAAGTTGTTTGAGGGAATTTTGATAAAATAAAACAGAGCCTGGAAGAAAAATTTTATTCATTCCAGTTTGAGCAAAAAAAAAATGAAATTGAAATTTTGAAATGAAATTCCGCTTGGGGAAAGGGGGAAGGTATAAAAAGTGTGGGAAAGTAATTTGGAATTAAATGAAAATACATGCACGAAATGATATTAATAATAGTAATTAAAAAAAGATTTGATTTTTGATGAGTGCGCTGAAGTGGTTTAATTTGGTTCGTACTGCGCAGCTCGACATTTTAATTATGAAATAATGTATAAAAGTTATAGTAACATGTAAGCAAAGAATACACTTCAGTCTTCCATCCGGTTGCCACGTGACGGGAAGTAAAAAGTTGTGGGGGTGAAAAAGTATTCGGAGACTTGGATTTTTTTTTAATGTTTTGAGTTTTTATTTTTAAAAAAGTAAGAAGTCACGATATGAGTGTGCCAGATGCTTTCTCATCAAAGTATGAACAAGCATCTGCTCTGTCAAAGACCAATCAGCATTTAGAGGGTTTTTTTAGGGAGATAAATGATGGTTTTATATGTAATGTGAGTGTTATGGATGGGAGAAGTTAAAAGGATGAGGAATTAAAGGGTTTGGGTTTGGTAATTGGTTTTTAAAGAGGGTTTTTGGATTGTTGGGAATGAAAAATGGAAAATGGAAAGAAAAAAGGATTGTTTTGAGAAGTTTGTTGAAAAGTATTGTTTTAAAAGGATTGTTAGAAAGATATTGTTTTAAAAGGATTGTTAGAAAGATATTGTTTTAAAAGGATTGTTAGAAAGACATTGTTTTAAAAGGATTGTTAGAAAGACATTGATTTAAAAGGATTGTTAGAAAGACATTGTTTTAAAAGGATTGTTAGAAAGACATTGTTTTAAAAGGATTGTTTCAGAAGTTTTATTGAAAAGGATTATTAGAAAAACATTGTTTTAAAAGAATAGTTTCAGAAGTTTTATTGAAAAGCATTGTTTTGACAGTTGTGTTAGAAAAGTTTTGTTGAAAAAGGAATTGTTTGCTTGTATTGTTGCAAAAGTTTTGTTGAAAAAGGAATTGTTTGCTTGTATTGTTGCAAAAGTTTTGTTGGCTATATTGTTTCAAGAGTGTTGTTGGGTAGGTATATTGTTTTAAAATTGTTGTTGAAAGTATTGTTTGGCAAGTATTTTGGAAATATTGTTTCATTTATTGTTTCAACAATGAGATTTATATAGGATTAATTCTTTAACAATTTTTAGAAGCAATTTTTACATTTTTATGTGTACATTATGAATTATTTCAAGCAGAAATTCAAGTTTGGTTCTTTTAACTCAAATGACCTGACATTATCCTTATCCAGCAAAAAAATAACTCACTTGTCAGTTCATGCACTGTTTGCTTCAGCTACTTATTTTCCAATTAAAATAATTTCCTAGTGTGAAAATCACACTATGTCGAACACCTTCACTAACTCAATTTTTTTTTCATTCTTGCATAGAAATGTATGGTAACTTTCTTTGAAGACCAATCAAAATCTTGTAAAGGGTTATTATCAGGTTGAAATGGATAAAGAAAAAACTTCGTAAATTGAACGTCTTTTTCGCTATCGAATTATAGACTCACAAACAATTTACGAAGTCATTTTCCCAACATAACATAACCATACTCACTTTTTCACCCAAAATTCACTCAAGTACACATAAAATTCATCCCAATACACCCAAAATCACCAAAAAAAACCCAAAATCACCAAAATTCACGCAAAATTTACCCCAATACACCCAAAATCACCAAAATACACCCAAAATATACACAAAATCACCAAAACACATCCAAAAAACTAAAACAAACATACAAGAAACCAAAAAAAACACTCAAAAAATCCCCAAAACCCCAAAAAACACCCCAAAAAAACCCAAAACCATGTTTACGCACACATCTAAACACATCCCACATCGGAAGTCCTCACAACCAAACTTCCAAACCCACTCCGACAATCCCATCCACATCACAAACTTTTTGTACCCTTTACCACCCGCGCACCACACGCCAACCATCATCAGTGGCTCGTTACCAACATCCCAACATCCCTTTATCCACGCATGCGTCTCATTAAAACCACACAGCCCACCGACACCGTCCCAGACAAATCTTTAAAAATTCACCACACCGTCTACCGACAAAAAAATAAAATAAATACTTATTTATAAGTACCCCCAAGGGTACATGCACCACCCACACAATCCACCCCACCCTCCCATCATATTTTTCGGTCCCGACTTTGAACTTCCGTCGCCACCAAAAAAAAAAAAAATTGCCTACAGAGGGCGTTGGTTTCTTTATTCATTTACTAGTGAAAATTATTACAGGAAACAAGGATTAAAAATGGCATTAATGGACATGGGTAAAGCGTGACATAAACGTGTCAAAGACGTCTTTGACTCGTCTCAACCCCCTCTAGGGGCCTCGTTTAAAGTGGAGTTAACTGGGAACCCGTGTTACATCATTGTCGATTCGATGGTATACCCGGATGTTATGTGGCGACATGTGACTGACTTGTGAGACTGACTGGTTGTGTTGAATGTCAGTTTCTGTGATTTATTTGTTTATTGTTTGTCTTTCTGTGTGGGAATTTGATAGGGAAATTCAATTTGGTTGTTGTTAATGTCGTTGTTGGTTTCTATGACTGACACTAGGTGGGTCAGTGAGCCTTCTGGTACTGAAAAATCAGATTTTTTAAGATAATGAGTCTTTTGGTACCAGTATCGAGTTAAATTGTTCCATGGATAATGAAAGCATTTGGACATTGCAGTGGTTATAAGATAAGCTCTTTGTTTTATATTTACTTTATGAATTGTTAATAATTAGTCGTCATGTCTTTTTATTATGTAGAATGTTATGTAACCAATTTAATTATAAATAATTATTAATTTGTAAACTAAGCTTAGCTATGGGGCAAATCCAATATTCCAATATTGGAGTGAAATGCCTATGTACTTTTTTGGAGTGTGTGAAGACCTGGTGCAACTCTGTAATGCTATCCGAAAACTGCTTCGTCAGGCTATCGACCACTCTTGTTCTATTGTAGATTTGGAATCTGGTTGGCTGACATCCACCATCACCACCATTGTCCAGATCACAGTTGTGGAAATAGCTGAAATGAGTGACTGGTCAGATTATCTGGTCATTTGATTAATTATTGTCATCAATTATTGTTGGATTGTTAAAAGTTGCTAGGTTTATGAAGTTGAATGCAGAGTAAGTTATATTGAATGATGTGTGTGAATGAAATATGGAGTACAGATGTTAGTGCAGATTGTCAAGTAAATCTAGTTTTTAATCAAGGATTTTGTTTATTTGAAGCAATTCAATATAACTCATTAGATAGCCTTGTATAGGTAGTATGATCTACAATATACTGATTTATAAATGTCAGTATAGCAATGTGTCAATTAGGGCAGAAATACATATCTGAGTTAATGATTTGGTCAACAGGAGGTTACTGCTTGTATGCATGCCAACTACTAGTTAAATGTAATTTATATAGAACATAGATCCCAATGATAAAAGCTGAAACACTGATTAGTACAAGGGAACATGTGTTTCCTGCTTTGTTTCATATAAGGTGCACACAAATGAAAAAAACAACAAATGTTTTTGTACTTGATTTTAAACAATACATTTACAACAGACTCACAACAAAACCTCATCATCAATGATTGCTGTAAACAATACATTTACAACAAAGACTCACAACAAAGACTCACAACAAAACCTCATCAACAATGATTGCTGTAAACAATACATTTACAACAAAGACTCACAACAAAACCTCAGCAACAATGATTAATGTAAACAACTGTAAACATTTAAACAATAAACAACAGAGAAACAATAACAATAGACTGCTTTAAACAATTAAAACAATTCACACAAAACTAAAGACATGTGAAAAAAACCGCAATCCGTCTGAGTGTCCATTCTGTATTATTCTTGACCTTAACTCTAGCAACAAAGCGAAAGAGTTAGTTGGGAAAACCCTTCTTCCTGCTGCACACTCTCCATCTCGACCTGTCATCCTCTTGACTGATGAAAGAACGCGTGCGTCGCCTCCTCTTCAACTCAACTCCTGACCCCGTCTGTCAAAAGAAAATTCCTGTGCAGTGTCCCCGTACATTGTATGACTTCCACGTGCGAGTGACCACATGCCTAATGGTCATTAGTCGTGTGTTTTGGGGAGATGACTGAGGTTGGCCACGAAGAGGTCGAGTTGCACGCGCATTTGCAGGACCCTTGAATGAATTGGGGGGGAGGTAAAAGAGGGGGAGGAGACGTCATGGTTGATGGGGGTTGTCAGCTGGCTGCTTTTCGAGTGGACACGTGTCTCGTTGATGCGACGCACAAGACCGCAATCGAGTCGTTGATTGACGGGAAAATGCGCAGTTGGGATTTTTTGCGGAGTTTTACTGGGCAGGAAGTGAGGAAGTTGGCTGTTTGGTTGGTTGGTGGGGGGCTGAAAGGGGGGAGAGATTTACGGGGGTGTTGGGAGATGATATGCAGGAAGTGTTTGTTTTCGGTGTATTTCGATTGCCGGGTTATGCGATGATGGCGTGGAGAGCGTGCGAAGTCTGCGGTTTTTCGTGGGAGATTTGATGTCGGGGTTTGAAGTTGATGTTGAAGTGGGTGGATGGGATGGATAAAATTACTTTGTGACAACTGTTGTATAACATTTTCTTTAGTTTAAAACATTGCTTCATTTTATTCATTAATTTTTTAAAGAGGGGTGTATATACTAGAGCTCAATGAATTTTCATACGTGCTGATGTAGCAGGTGCACCATGCACTCCTGTTGCTCCCAACAATGTTTGCATTCTTTTTGTAAAACCTCAGTTGATGTATCTTTCTTATGGTTGTGAGACCTGCCTTCGCACCTCTCTCACAAAATAAACCTATTTCAATCCTGAAACCGTGTTCTACTTCATCCATCAACTCACCAAGAGCACCGACTACCATCGTACTCTTACACTTTATATTCAATGAATAAGACTGAATAAGGCTAATAAGACTGAATATGAGTGGATCACGCAAATCCGACAGCCTACAGGACGTCGAGGTGTCAATTTTAGCAAAAAAGACACCCTAGTTATTTGTGAAATGTTTTGGTGTGAGTTAGTTTATACAGTAAAGTTGTTACCCATGAGTTACAATAGTATTTGTTTAGTTGTCACTATGAGTTACCGTACTATAGTTTTTGTGTATGATGTCATAACTCCGTAGGATAGAATGCGTGTCATGTTTTAAGAATATTTGCACTTTATTGACTGACAACACATAGAAACCACTGTAAACTCTGCAAACCAATAACAACTGTACTATTTATCACTCCAGAAATGAATGGGGAGGCTGAACGGTTCAATCAAATAATCATAAAAAATGTTGACGGAATTTTCTCCAGACAAAAATATTGGTTTTGGGGGCATAATCTTACCAATTGACTGCAAAATAGCATCATTTTTCTGCCAAATAGCATCATTTTCCAGCAAAATAGCATCATTTTGTTGAAAAATGGCATCATTTTGTTGCAAAATAGCAACATTGTTGCAAAGTAGCATTTTTCTGTCAAATAGCATCATTTACCTGCAAAATAGTATGATTTTTCTGCCAAATGCATTGATACCACCCAATGAACAGGAAATAACCACAGAAACAGTTTTCCAGAACACCACCAGATGACTTTAAAAAAATCACATAATTTTCATAGTACAAAATGCACTCTCTGTTTCTGTCCAAGGAATGCAGCAGAGCAACCCACAAACCTGCAAGTGAAAGGAATTTCCACATTTCTCTGAGCAAATGTGGCACTGAAAAAACTTTGTTTCTTTCATTTTGTGCATTGACTGAAACAGAAATTCCACAAATGTTTGCTGGGATTGAAGAAAAGTGACCTGATTCAGTGAAAAATGGCTGACAAAATGGGTGATCCATAAACCCACAACTATATATATACAGACAGTGATAGACTGGACACCCTTTGAAGAAAAGAAACTAGGTGTCATTGTGAGACTGTGACACTAAAGCCAATACTTTTAAAGGAGCTGATGGATTCCTACTGTGTAGGACCTGTTTCTCACCCATGAAATACTGGTCCACAGGTTTAAGTTTGACCCAAGATTTTGTCAGGTACTATTCAGTGTGAAATTTTCTCTTCACAAAAGCTGCTTTAAAACCAGTTTAGGGTTAAGTTTGGTGAGGAAAAGAAGATTCTGGGAAAAATTGGTTTGGAAGAATTTTCTGAGGGTCTGTGTTTGGATTTAGGGATTATGTCATTGTTGTAGCAATCAGAAAATATAATTTTCAATGTAAAATGTATTATGGTTCATCATTTTTTTGTTTGAAAATATTGAAAGGGCAATGGATCTTAGAACAAACTGAAAAATACAACAATTACATCACAACAATTAAGGATTTACAACAAAAAGGATTGCTTTTTTTATAAACAATAGTTTGTTTATTGTTTACACTTTATTGGTCTTTGTAACAATGATTTTACTGCTTAAACATTGTTGCAGTATACAGATATCAACAATACAAACTGGTTTTAACAATGATTTGAAGATTTCAACATTGTTGTATTTCTAACAATATACAAACATCAATATTGCAAACAATGGTTAAATAAACAGTTTAAACATTGTTGACATTTTTAATAGTCAACTGAACTCTTCAATGTTTAATTTTATTGTTTCCAAAATTAGTATTATTGTTTAGATTGTAACAAAGTAAGAATGTTAATACAATGTTAATCTTTTCACATACATTGTTAGGAAATGATTTGTTTATTCAATAATCTGACTGGATTATAATAACAATCATTTACATCATCAATTCCCATTGGTTATAGCAACTGTCAATCAACAATTCCCCAAAATTAGCTAAACACCCACAAACAACACAAAAAGCCAACAAAACAATCAACTTGACAACCATAAAGACTAATCCAACAAACAAACTACATCTCAAACTCCTCCATCATCCATCCCACCAACACCACAACCAGAAAATGCAAACTCCATGAAACCCAGTTGACAAATCCATTAATAACACGCGCACTGTTTTGGAAACATGGAAACTTCGGGGCCCAAAGATTAAACCGATAAAAAACAAACTTGCAAAGAAGGATAAGCAAAAGTAGTGTTGGCGCCGTTAATGTTTTCCGCTCAACCAACTCCTTGTCTCAATGATTTACACTGATTATGGGGGCGGACACGACTTCGAAACTCCACATGGCCGTCAGATGGCGTCCTGGCTCCAGCAACGAAAATCCGATAGATAAACCCGGTTAAAAACAAACTCAAAAACTTTTATCACAATTGCAAAAAAATTATAAAAAACATCGTGAAAGTGGGTGTCAGCTGTTTTGGATTTGGTTTTATCCGAAAAACCCGAAACCGAAAAACCGACTAGATGATTTCCCAAACGAGACATTTTGTTCATTCTATGGTGTGTATTTACAATAGTTCTTGTTTATCACATTATTTATACATGATTAGTGGCTGTTTATTTAGTTTTATAAGCAAGCTGTCCCCTGGGAACCTCCTTACTTCCAATTTACCAGCGATTTGTATGCCACCTTTTGTCTAGTTATTTTATCTATTGTGTTCAGTTTCGTTTGATTTCGGTTTTTAGATTAACCGTTCTAGTGTATTTTTCACCACTAGATGGTGTAGAGACAATATGGCGTTTCAATGGCTTTCCTGTAGTTTTGGAACGCCATTTTTCTTCAAAATGATGAGCAAAACCACCTAAAAACTTCCTTTTAATCACCCAAAACACCCCAGAACACCCAAAACCCCCTTAAACACCTTAAAACCCACCCAAAATCTCCCCCGATTGGAAAACTGCGGTTATCCGAAAACCGTAGTTATCCAAAATGCTGGGTGTCAGGCTCAGCACGCCTTTAAACCGGAAGTAGGGTGTTTATACGAAACTACACGGATCAGGTAGCGCGAAATTTGCTCGTGAACGAATGTCGACCTCGTTTTTAACCCACTGCGGGTGTTTGGACCTGGTTATGGCGAATTTGTGTGGTTTTTGATGGGGAAATTGGTGTCGTCGTAACGGGGTTTGGCGGGAAAAGTGGTCGGAATTTCAATTGGTGACCCGAGTGTTGCATCTGTTGACCTCGTTTTGCATCACGATTCAAACTGGCTTCTTATAATTGGTCTCGTATTACGTGGATTGTTTGTTTGTTTGTTTGTTTGTTGTTGGGGAAATATTGTTGAATGTTTTGTTTTGTTTTGTTGGTTTTTGGTTTTGATTGATTTTTGTTTTGTTTTCTTGTTACAGAGATCCGTTACGTTGATACTGGAAGCTGTGGATCATAATAATGTCACTCAGCCATGTAAGTAATTTTATCAAAGTTTTTTTTTAAATGTAAAAATGTGTGTGTGAATCGTAGGATTTATAATAATGATGGAATTGGGAATCCTATAAAAATTTCAAAATCTTTGAAAATAATAAAAATCCTATGAATCTTCCATAAAATATGAATTTTCTATAAAATCCTTTAAAAACCTATGAATTTTCCATAAAATCCTTTAAAATCCTATAAAAATTGCATAAAAATCCCAAAATCATGAAAATCCTAAAATCTTTGAAATCCTATAAAAATTCCTTGTGAAAGTCCTAAATCTTTAAATTTCTATGAAAAATCCTATTATCTTTGAAATCCTATAAAAAAATTTATGAAAATCCCAAAATCTTTGAAATCCTATGAAAAATTTTATGAAAATCCTAAAATCTTTGAAATCCTGTAAAAAATTTTATGAAAATCCTAAAATCCTTAAAATCCTATGAAAATCCCATGAAAATTCTAAAAATCTTTATAAATCTCAAAACTTCACAAATCCTATGAAAAATTTTATGAAAATCCTAAAATCTTTAAAATCATATGAAAAATTTTATGAAAATCCCCAAATCCTTAAAATCCTATGAAAATCTCCTGAAAATCCTAAAAATCTTCAAGAATCGCAAAAATCTTCACAAAACCTAAAATCCTATAGAAAATCAAAAATAAAAATCCTATCAACAAATTTCCCAAATATCCATACTCATCCTCACAGTACAACCTCAGTCAGTCTTACTGTGAAGTAACTCCCATTGGTTCATGTTTTATTTTTCCCTGTCTTTTCCTCTTCTCAGATTCGGATGCTGTGATAGAACGCACGATATTCAAAGGAATCGTCAATCCGGGTTCTGATTGGCACACGATGACGCACAATGGGCCCGTGGCTCAATTTACGTACCGCGTACGGGTGTTGTGCGACCCACATTACTACAATGCAACGTGTACCAAGTTTTGCAGGCCCAGAGACGATTATTTTGGGCATTACACCTGCGATACCAACGGGGATAAAAAGTGTTTAAACGGATGGATGTCAACCAATTGCGATAAAGGTAACGATCATTTAATCGATTCACAAAAATATCGATTTTTATTTCCTCCGTTATTTTTTTGTTCATAACAACTTTAAATTTTATTTGTGAAAAATCGATTTTTTTCGATATTTGTGGTTTGACCGTTTAGCTAAATCGATTTTTATTTCTTTTTTGTTTTGAAATTAACAATAAAAAATATCGATTTAACCAGAAATATCGAAAAATTAACATTTTTTAAGACCGATATTCATATATCATTTTTATAACGATATTTTTCTATAAAAAATCGACTAATTCACTCATCAAACTTTTTTCCTTTTACATATAAAAAATATCGATTTTAGTAAAAATTCTATCCATAAAAATTTAAAAAATCGATTTTAGGAAAAATATCGTCCATAAAAAATGAAAAATCAATTGTATAAAAAATTTCGATTTATAAAAATCGATTTAGAAAAATATCGATCCATAAAAAAAAAATATCGATTTTAGATGAAAAATTGATCCATAAAAAAATTAAAATTAGTTTTAGAAAAATTTTGATCCACAAAAATCGATTTTTTAGAAATATCGATCCATAAAAACCAATTTATTAACCTTTTTAAAACCAATTTTTCAGCAATGTGCAAACCCGGTTGCAACACCGAACACGGTTACTGCGATACACCTGGCGACTGCAAGTGAGTTTCCATTCCATATCATTTTTCATCCTCTTTAACCACCATATTTACCTTTTTTCTTATTTTTTTTCCTTTCAAAAAACACGAAAAAAAATGGCCATTTTCTTTTTAAAAATATTATTTCACTTAATGACATGGAACCGTGGGAAAAATAAATGTGGGAGGGGGGAGCTTCTGTAAGGAATTCTACAACTTCCCCTCCTCACATCATCAAAACGACAAACTAAAAAGAAAAAAAAATGCAACAAAAAATTTAAAAAAAGACAAATAACATTAGAAACACTCATTAAAGTTGATTTTCATTACCAAAGGGCCCTCTAGGGACTTTTTTTAAAAAAAAAAAAAAAAAATGAGTTTCATTGAGTTTTTGGTTGAAATTAATTTTTGTTGTAATTTTTTATGGTTTTGAGACGTTAGTTTGTTGTTTGGGCAATAGGGGGCTGGAATTTTAAAATTTTTGTAAATTCCGGAAATGTTGAATGGGATTTGAAAATGTGTATGTAGAAGCTTAGATGGATTTTGTTGAGAATTTATCGGATTAATCGATTTTTTAAAATATTTTGCGATTTTTATCGATATTTTATCCGTATTTGTTCAATAATTTCAGTTTTTAGCGATATTTTACATATATTTGTTTGGTAAGTTCAGTATTTGTTCGATATTTTACGGTTTTTATCGATATTTACTGAAATAGCCAATTTCAGTTTTGTCGATATTTTATTTCATGATAATTTCACTGATATTTAATCGATTTTTTTATTACGTCTCATGGATATTTACCGATATTGTGTCACAATTTCATTTTTTATTTATTTTTATCGATATTTTACTTTATAACACCGATTTTTCGATATTTCATAATTTCACCATTTTTCTCGATATTTTCGATATTTTATGATAATTTCACCGTTTTCCCCGATATTTCATCATAATTTCACCGTTTTCCTCGATATTTCATCATAATTTCACCGATTTTTTTGACATATCACAATTCCACCGATTTTTATTCGATATTTCCTAATTCCACGATATTTTTCAACACTTTTCACCCTTTTCCCTCCTCCAAAAAAAAAAATCCACCCAGAAAACAACACCCATACCATCCATACCCAAACCGGAAGCACTGACCCCTAACGACCATCATCGCCTTTAATTAAAACCTGGCGTGAATCGATGGTTTTTGCCCTGCCCTGGATCTGCCAGTGAACATTTGGTCAGTCAGTAGCCCCCGATAATTGCGGGTTTCACTCCCAACGAACAATTTTCGCAAAATAGTTTCCACCCGCCACCGCTCGTGGGCAGCGGCGCTTTTCCGACGGTCGTAAATTCCTAACCAAAGCTCCAATTTAAAAGAAAAATCTTTTTACCGTCTGGACATGATAATATTGAGGTAATGATTGGGCAGATGATGTTTTTTGGGTTCTCACGATGAATTGTTGACCTGATTTCCATGTTGCACTAGTTGCATTGCGGGAGAGGAGCGCCGCAGGTGGCAGCCATCTTTTCCCCCTCGTCGTCGGGCCGACACCCATTTCACTCCCCTTTCTGGTATTTCGGTGTTTAAAAGGAAGTTTCGTGGTTGTGGGGCGGATTCAGAGGGATGGAGTGAGTGTAATGGAAATTGGTGGAAATTATTTCTGTTTTTGGTTTACTGGGTTTGGGTTTTTTGGGGGGTTTTTTTGGTGGTTTTGTATTTTTTGAGGGATTTGTTTATTTTTTTATTAAATTTGAGCGATTTTAACTCGATATTCCAGAGAATTGCAAGTAATTTTTTGATATTTAGATGAATTTGATGTATTTTGGTCGATATTTATCGCCTTTGAGGGATATTTAGTCGATATTTATCGCTTTTGGGGGATTTTAAGTCGATATTTAGAAGAATTTGGTGTATTTTAGTCGATATTTAGAAGAATTTGGTGTATTTTAGTCGATATTTAGAAGAATTTGGTGTATTTTAGTCGATATTAAGAAGAATTTGATGAAATTTAATCGATATTATCGCTTTTAAGGAATTTTAAGTCGTCGATTATTTTATTACACCATCTATTTTTAGTCGATATTTTATATTTTACCATTTTTCAGAAATTTATTCGATATTTTATTGATTGAGAGATTTTTGTCGATTTTTGTCGATTTTAAGTAATTTTAGTCGATATTTATCGCTTTTGAGAAATTTTAGTC
This sequence comes from Geophilus flavus, assembly GCA_034695885.1. NCBI lineage: Eukaryota > Metazoa > Arthropoda > Chilopoda > Geophilomorpha > Geophilidae > Geophilus > Geophilus flavus. The sequence goes on from JAQFZO010000213.1 coordinate 30,795, forward strand.
GATATATTCATTAAAATCGATGTTTCCAGTCGATATTTCATTAAATTCGATGTTTTCAGTCGATATTTTATCAAATTCCATTTTTTCACTCGATATTTCATTAAATACAATCGATTTTTCATCGATTCATCCAACCAAATTTACCGTCCCTAATATAAACCCACATTTAATCGATTCTTCAATGACTTTTTATCCAATTCTCTCAATTTTTCACCAAATTCCACCCGATTAAATCAACTCCACTCAAAAAATTAAAAAAAAAATCCCTCATCAAACCCCCACCACACTTTAAAATTCCAAAAACAATTCATTAAAACACTCAACCTTCCGCCACCGTACCTTTAAACTCGTAAAAACTCGTTTCATGTTGATACAAGTCGCACTGAAAACCGAACGTGCAATCAAAATTTGGTTGAATATGTTAATGAACGACTACAGATGGCGTGCGCTACGTGAGCTGGGTGAACTAGAAAATGGTGAATAACCTTTTCTTTTCAAACGTTCGCCCGTTCGCCTCCCTTAATTGAAATCCACTGTCGATTTTTTCACTAATTAAATCTCTTTCTCTCGTCATCTTTAATAATAAAGAAAATAAAAGTTAAAAAAAAATCCAAACGGAGAAAAGATGAAAACTCGTTTGCACTCAAATTAAACATTACCAACCGGAACTCGATTTTATCCACTAAGAACCATGTGAATTCATCAACATCGCGTGCAAATGTGCTTATTTCACCCACCCTTGCCTATCATCAACGATAAAAATGGCTGAAATTCATGAAAATGTTGGTTACGGTGGTTTTTGGGTGGTTTTTAATTGCAATTAATGTCGATGGATGGCGCGCTGTTGTGTATAATGGGGTATCGATCTGTTAATAACTGATGGAAAAGTAGATTTGGGTGTTAAATTTGGGTAGTTTTACATTTTTATTGGTGTTTTTCACACATTTTCGTGTGGATAAAAGGTTAATCATGGGATTAAAGGGGAATTGTGGAAATTATTTGTAATTTATGTCCATGGATGGCGCCCTTTTGTGTATAATGAGGTATCGACCTGATCCTAACCCAAAAAAAAAAAAAATGGCGCATTTTATCAAAGTTTTTTGCAAATTTTCATTAGGTGCGTTCAATTTGAAAAAGTCACTTTTCACTTATCCTTTTTCTAAAAGATAAGTGAAAAGGAGAAGTGAC
>JAQFZO010000214.1:0-31953 GCA_034695885.1 Geophilus flavus
TTCTATTTTCCTTTCGCACTAAGCTATAAAACCGAAATCCGAATAAAATAACCCGTTTGAGACAATTTCAAAGTTCTAAACGTCGTAATAAGGGAGCAAAAAACGAGACCTGTAAGCCTTCGTCTTTTGACTCAACAGTGAAGAGATCTGGGCTGATAAGGGCAAAAACTTTTCACTCGTCAAACTATTTCAAAACGCTCTAATGCCGAGACTATTGTTGGTAGACTATATTTCTAAAAACTTTTTATGGCGTATAAAAACGTCCCGAATCTAAATCCGTCAACGGATTTACGATAATTCATTAGTTTGCGAGATAAACGCAATAATATAAAATTTCTTTTTTTGCTTTTTGTGTTTATCTAAAAAACTACGGTAATAAAGATATCGTAATTCCGAAAGAAGATTTAGATGATGGATATTTTCTTACATCTGTTTATTGAATTTTGGCACTTTCAAACAGTAAACAATAAAAAAAAAAAAAAAAGAGTTTTATTACATAAAGTTTTTTCTACAATAAATTCTCAAATAAACTACCTATATTGATGAAAACTAAAAACAATATCTCAATCCGAGGTGAAGATGGAATCGAGTATTAAGAAGATTGCAGGATAAAGAAAGTTTTATTCTTCCCCAATATCCATCGCGACGTCTTCAGTCTTGCGCCATCTGATAAAATTGCAAATTCATTACAGTTCATACAGTACGTACAAGATGGCACTAACTAGTAACTACTGTACATAGTTAATGTCAAAGTCGACGATAATTTTACAAACGCAGAAAATAACAAATAAAAAAGTGGTAAAAACATTTGCCAGTATAAGCTAGTATTTTTATGTCTAAACCAATTTATTTTTTAATTTTTTAAATGGATAATCTTAATGTAAACATCATTCTATTACATTATTTACGATGTATTATTTTGCTCATGCTGCTATGGAATGGAAAAGGAATTAACAAAGGCAGCAATAGATAATATTATTATAGAAATTGGATAATTTTTTGGAAACAGGATTACGAATTTTTTAGTCCTGCAAATCCTATTGCAAAACTAAAAAATGTGATATACGGTAATTACAAACATCTACGATTTGCTTGAAGCTTCAGAAACTATCTCCATCAACACCAAAGTTATTAGCGCGCTGCTTTACAGAAATTCGTAAAATTTAAGATACAGAATTGCAGCCTACAAAGAACATGATGTGCAGGATTTACAAAATTCCTTAAATTGGTATTTTAAAAAATAACAATAAAACTAATTCACTCACCTTTTAAAATAAATTATTTTTCGATTTTCTTTACAGTTAGAAGTAAATCGGGAACGGCTGCAAGATTAACCGTATATCTTTACTCTCTGATAAAGGTTTTGAACCTCGGGTTTTTCAAGTAACTTCAAATCTTATTTTTATTTTATCGTTAAATAAGCATTTTTCTTTTTACTAGTGCCACTGGCATCGACTTGTGGTTTGGCTTGCTTTGCCATTATTTTCTTATTTATAAATTTAATCGACCCTAGCATTTTTCTGTTGTTGTTGCTTACGCCCCTTTTTATTCTTTTCATTTTATGCCTCGTTATTTTCATATTTTTCAATTGGATAACTGATGGGATTCGATATTTGCTGGGATTTAAGAGTCGTTTTCCCAAAAATACTAATTCTGGTAGATCATGCAACGTATCCAGCTCGCGTAGCAGCGAATAGAAAATTTGATAAATCATTTCCTGCTTCACTTTCGATAAAATTCAGAATAAAATTGTAGTACCGTAATTAAAAAATGGTGATAATAAAAAGTGCAAGGGAACAACGATTCAAAAATCTTCGGCATTGGTTTATTATTTTTTAATAAAACAGACGTGTCAATTCTAAGTTATTTAATGAGAAAGTTTTTAGACCAGGTGTCACACAGGATTTCAGAATGGAATTAGAGGTACAATTGCACCAATTGTACTAAAAGCCCAATCAATCACATGTTTCTGGATTTTTCTGAATCTTCTTTTCACGGACATTCCATTCGGGGCTTAAAAATGAGCGCAACCTTGCGAGAATCGTTGTTGAAGTTAGAAATTGCAAAATAAGTCCACGGTGATTTTAAAAATCTAATCTGCCTTCCAAGAATGTACACAACATGTTGAAACCCGCATTTTTCCCAAAAGACGCATGTTCGGTAAAAATTGAAAATGGCAAAAAGACAATACTGACACTTATCCCCGCACTTACCATATTGGGCTGCCCAATACGATAAAGAGGCTCTTTATCTCGAAAACTATTGCGCTTACACCCCCCCCCCCCCTTTTAGGCAAAATCGTGCCAAAAAGTGATAAAAAAATTTTTGATCGCTCGCTTTGCGAAATGAGGGTTGTAAAGTTATTTAAAATCAAAAAATTCGATGACCCTAAAATTCAATATAAATTTGGCAAATATTTGTTTACTCTCATGCAAATTGCAAATTCATTACAATTCATACAGTACGTACAAGTTGGCGCTAACTAGTAATCAATACATAGTTAATGTCAAAGTCGACGATAATTTTACAAACGCAAAAAATAACAAATAAAAAAGAGGTAAAACATTTGCCAGTATATTTTTATGCCTAAACCAATTTCTTTTTTTTTTTTAAATGGATAATCTCTATGTAAACATAATTCGATAACATTATTTACGATGAATTATTTCGCTCATGCCACTACGGAATGGAAAAGGAATTTTACTACACAAAATACTGGTTCTAAGCGCCATCACAATTACTATTACCATCATGGTGTATAGTAAAAAGTAAAAAGTTTTTACACCATGATTACCATAATCTTCATCGTTATCACTGAGTACAATTGATCAATAACTTTTTACCTGCTTGTGGTAATCAAAATTAAAGTTACAGGTTAAAATTATATGTTTATTTAAACTCATAGAAAATTATTTTTCGACTTTTCTGTATTGTATCACACCGGTAAATCAGGAACGTATGGCTGCAAGATTTAACATTGCATTTTATCAGATAAAAGCTTTGAATATCTGGTTGTTCAAGTAACTCTCAGATTTTAATTTAAATTTTATTGTAGAATAACCATTTTTCTTTTTACTATAGTGCCAACTACGGAGTTATAATCTCGTTTACTTTACCATTACTTTGTTATTCATTTATATCGGTCCTGGAATGTTTATGCTTAGTTTGTTTACCCCTTTTATTATTCTTCTAATTATTAATGTCTGCACATTGATTACGTACGCGAACTCGAAATTGGCTACCATTTGGTAGTTGTAATCACGAAAAAGAGATTCAGATTCCAGTGTTCATTCGAAATTTCTTAAAAAAAATTAAAAACCATTTCGTAAATTATACTTGTGCTTTGCTTTTGTTGGCTTTTGATAATTAAAAAATAAATAAAATAAATTGTTTTAATCAATGGTGTGGTAATCAATGAAATGTCATACAGGAAAGCGATTATTTCACACGGCTTGTTTTATTGTTATGTAAAAAGACTATTTTGAGAAAATGCAGCTTAGAATGCATAAATCTTTCAGTTTTAAATGCTTTCTCCTAGGTAAAGTTTTAATCACAAAAGTAATCTGTACGGTAACTAAATGAACATTTGAAATTTCAGCATAAATTTCACCTCACTTTGATTCATCAGCATAGAGAATTGCGGGATGAGTGTTTTCCACCAAGGATACCATACTTTCTTCATAATTTCAAATAATTCTGGAGCTAAGCATCTTACAACTTCTTCTTGCTCTAATCCTAATTTTTATTACTACTATCACAACCGTCATTGCACAATTGATCAATGAAGCTTTCACTTGGTTGTTGCAGTAATTCAAATTTAAGGTACGAGTTAATAATCAAATGGTTTCTACTTCAGCTCGTTTAAAATAAGTCATTTTTCTATTTTCTGTACAGTTAGAGGTAAATCGGGAACGGCTGCAAGATTAACCTATACCTTTATCCCTGATAAAGGTTTTGAATATCGGGTTTTTCAAGTAACTTCAAATCTAATTTTTATTTTATCGTTAAATAAGCATTTTTCTTTTCACTAGTGCCACTTTTAGCCTCTCATCTGGCATCGACTTGTGGTTGGGCTTGCTTTGCCATTATTTTCTTATTTTTAATCGACCCTGGACTTTTTCTGCTTATTTTGCTTTTCCCCATTATTATTCTTCTAATTATATTTATCGATATATTCTTATTTTTTAATTGGATATTTAATGGGATTCGATATTTGCTGGGATTTGGTAGTGGTAATTCCAAAAACAATTCTGGAAGAACTACATCATCAGCAGGCAGCGGGCATGTATGCAGCGCATGCAGAGGATAGAAAATTTGATAAATCATTTTCTGCTTTACTTTCGATAAAAATCAGAATAAAATTGTATTTTATTACTAATTAATAAATTGTGGTAATAAAAAGTGCAAGGGAACAACGATTAAAAAATTGTCGGTATTGGTGTATTATGTTTTAATGAAACAGTCTTATCACATCTAAATTATTTAATGAGTACGTTTTTAGTACAGGTGTCACACAGGATTGCAGGATTTCAGAATGAAATTAGAGGTACAATGGCACTAAAAGCCCAACCAATCACATGTTTTTGGATTTTTCTGAATCCTCTTTTCACGGGCATTCCACGGGCTGAAAAATGAGCGCAAGCTTGCGAAAATCGTTGTTGAAGTTAGCAATTGCACAATAAGCCTATGGTGATTTTAAAAATCTATACTCTGCCTTCCAGAAATGTGCGCAACATCTTGTAATCCGCATTTTTCCCAAAAGACGCATGTTGGGTAACATTGAAAATAGCGAAAAGACACATCACATTGGGCCGCCCAATGTGATAAAGAGACTCTTTTATCTCGAAAACTGTTGCGCTCACACGCCCCCTCCCCCAGTTTGATAATTTTTATGATCCTCGAGATGAGGGCTGCCATGCGGTAAAGTTTCAAAAAAATCACCCAAATTTGCAAGGTTATCGGTCTTACGCCATCTGGAGTGATAAAATTGCAAATTCATTACAGTTCATACAGTACGTACAGTACGTACAAGATGGCGCTAACTAGATAATTTTACGATAATTTTACGATAATTTTACAAACGCATGAAAATAAACAAATAAAAAAGAGGTAAAAACATTTGCCAGTATATTTTTATGCCTAAACCAATTTTTTTTTAAAATGGTTAATCTCCATGTAAACATCATTCTATTACATTATTTACGATGTATTATTTCGCTCATGCTGCTATGGAATGGAAAAGGAATTAACAAAGGTAGCAATAGATAATATTATTGTATAAATTGGATAATTTTTTGGGAACAGGATTATGAATTTTTTAGTCCTGCAAATACTATCGTAAAACTAAAAAAATGTGATATAATTAATTTGCTTGAAGCTTCAGAAACTATCTCCATCAACACCAAAGTTATTAGCTGCTTTACAGAAATGCGTAAAATTTAAGATTACAGAATTGCAGACTGCAAAGAACAAGTACAGGATTTACAAAATTCCTTAAATTGGTATTTTAAAAAATAACAGAATGATACTAATTCACTCACCTTAGCAAATATACGTATCTATCTGATCGAGTGAAACATACGTTTTTCGTTGCAGATTCCCAAAATGTGTCCATTTTGCTATTTAAACTGTTCTTTAACATTGGTAATCGTTGTTACTGGTTTGATGGCCGCCTACAATATCGTGTAATATAAATTAAAGAAGAGAAAGTAATTAGTATGCTGATAAACTAAATTTAAAAGGCTACGTTTTGCAAGCTATTTATGAACAATAGTTGCTGTGGAATTGACGTCTCGTTAGGCGTTAAACATTGATAATTATCAAGTCAGTTGTAAAATTATATTATGTTCTTTTGTAAGTGAATAATAATAAGATTCTGTCTAACTAGTGTTGGAGATTAGTGGACTCAAACATGGGAGGAAGCTACCTAATGTTGAATCTGAGAGGAAAATGGGTTATTAGTGGAATTGCTTTAGTACTACTTCTCATTCACAAGCTATATATTTGTACCCATAATACTTTTCGTCATCCCATAATTTTGAGTTCTATCGTCATAATTCTGCTATTGGCCGTTTTATTTTTTGCACTTCGAAGCGAAAGAAAGAACTTTGATATGGACAGAGAGATGATGAAAGGAAGAAATGAGGAAAAAGACGACCATGGACAAAATATGTACTGGAAAAATAATGAATTCACTTTTACCGTAGTACCGAAACTCTGAATATTTGGCAAAATTTCATTTTTTTTATGTTAAACTACTGTAAAATGCTGCAATACTGTAATACTGTAAATTAAAAAAAAATGTTTATATTAAAAAATTCAAATTATGTGTGAATAATATTTTATACTTAAACTGGTAATCTAAAATTAAAAATGTAATATAAATTATTCTAGGTAGGAATCTCTGAAGTGGAAAGGAGAGAAGCCGTGCAGGGAAACTGATGATTGTAGTAAGGGGTGTACTGTCATTGGGTGGTGCTGCAATCCAAATCCGTGCAACCAAGACAGCAAATAACATTGTTGTTTCTGTAAGTATCTATCGCAAAGAATGCAGCACAAGGTACATAATTTTTTTGGTTATGCAAACATTCATCAAGTGAGTTAAATAGTTTAATATAAAACATTGATGAGCACAACTAATTACACATTTTTCAGTGCAAAATCAAGTTCATGGAACTCCAATTGTAAGCAGCAAACCTTACACTTGGGAATGGATGTGTTTTCTTACATGCATCTTCATAGTCGTATTAAATCCTGGAAGATTTTCTAAGTGCAAACTGTTACCAGTTCTTCTAGTATCAATTCTCTTCGCCGTTATCATATATTTGCCTAATTTCAAACAAGTTTTCTTCTCGTTGCTACACATAAATTAACCGTTCAGTTTTATCAATACCCAGCCAGCAAAAAAATTTACAATATATATTTGTCCATATAATCTTCCTAAAAATAGAATATTTGATTAAAAACGGTATTTTGAAGGTGAATTTATTGAGGTTTGTGTTAAATTTGTAATTAATAATATTTTATTTAAGCAGTGGTGTTCATCCAATGGATAGTATCAACTACGAAGCATCATTTTACGGATGGGTGATTTTGACAGTTATAGGAGTACAGATTTTTCTACAGCCCGAACCCAACGCATTCATTGTGATCGTTCCCACGATAATTATCGCTTTCAGCTTAATAGCTGTATTAATTGGTCTGCTTTGTCAGATTCGGGACTGGTTGGTTCAGGAAGTGCCTGTTGATGAAGATTCAGTTTGTTGTTTTAATGTAAAAGAGAATGGGAGTAACGAAAGTAATGCTGGATGGAGTAAGAAACGCAATAAAAACAAAACATTTGTTGTGGTACCCATAGTCCCGATGTGACATTGTAACCCTTTTACAAAATTCGTTTGTATTTTATTCTCTGTAGTAACTTTTGCTTTTACTTTGTGATAAAACGAAATAAAAATTGCATTGTTTAAATATAAAAATGGCAGATGTTTCCAGCTATTGAGTTCAAAATCAAGTTACGACTATGAAGCCAATTGAAAATGCCACACATTTGCCGTTTCGGTTTGGTGGAGTCAATGTTGCCTATTTAGAAACAGAACAGCAAGGAGCTATGCGTCGACAAGCAGATAAATTAAAATCAAGAAGATTGGGTTTGAGCCACATTCAAGAGTAAAATTTTTTACAAACACATCTTTAAGTAATAACGCAAGTTATTTACGTATACTCTCTATTGAATTCAGTTCGTTCCGTGACTGGTTGGACTCTGAAGAGAAATTAAAAAGGTCAGGAGATTTGAAAAGTAAGAAATTCACAACTAGACGAGGGAATCGAAGTATTTATTTGAGATATAAATCCCTCAAGACAACCAATATTTTTTTTTTTGCCATTTCTGGTTTCATTCTTACTTTTAAATTGTCTCTATAATTAATATTGCAAATTAATTTTACTTCTACAGCCCAAAATGTATTGACTTCAGACGTAACAGCCAAAAATATAATTATGTCGTTACCAAAGTACAAATCCGATTTAGATAAGATCAATTGTTATTTGTACCAAACCTCTGCTAAACTTGACTTTGACGATGTGACACTACCAGGAATTCAAGTTTGTACTTTTCGACAGTATAAAATGAATGATTTAATGCCCTTTTTATTGATTTTTGTTTAATAGGAGAGTCCAGACCAACCCATAGACCAGCAAAGTAAGGAAGTGTTGCTTAGTTCTCGTTCACCTCGATATCAATCAAAGGCTGAACTCTGGCAACAAGTGCGTAATTCAGAATGGGATAGAAATCAAACTAGGCAACCGTTTGAGAATGTGCCAATCACACTTCCAAATGCCAAAAAACAAGTTTTTAACCACTTATGCAGGTATAGAATGCGAATCAAATTAATTATAACGTTTTTAATTAACTTTTTTCTCCAAGGAAAACTATTAATTGTGGAGAATGGGCAGAACCCGATCAAGAATTGATTGACCTCATCATGAATGATAGACTGAGTGACCTCTTGTTCGTTATATTCATTTATAAACATGTTTAAAAAAAAAATTGATTACGTGTAACTGAAATATGCACAGGAAAATCCCGTACCCGGGTTATACGGGAAGAAAACGATGTTATGACAACCATAGACAAAAGACAGATGATGAATCACAAAGCTGTCTTTTCCAAAGTAGTTCAAGTGTCTTCCACAGGTGTTATTTTAAAAAAAAAAAAAAAAGACGATACCTTTCAATGGTTAACCTTCACATCACTTTTTCAGAAAATTTCCGGAATCCGAATACAGCAATCCACCTTATTATGGACGCAAAAATTCATTTTCCAAGACGGTTGGCGAAAGTGACCACATTTCACCGTTTGGAAATGCGAACCCACCAATCCGAACTGGTACTTGGGTTAACTATCTTTATCAACGTCGATGGTCTTAAGTTAAAATCAATTATTTTGGTATTAAAATTATTTAATTCAGAATTAAAAATTCGTAAATATAGTACAAACGATATTCTGCTGATTAATTTACAGGTAATGAGAACAATCACACTATTAAAAAAAAAAGAGCTAAAAAACATAATAGAACGATGTTCTTCATTTGAAATTAGTTATTTGCACAATTTTGTCAATTGATGTGTCTGGTTTCAGCATTAATTGGCACCCTGTTTCATTCCTTGAAATCTCTAAGACTAGAGGTAAGGAAGAGTCAGTGGACTGTACAGTAAAGGCACTATAATATAGAGGAACTTTGTACACAGTTTATCATTTTGATATCAACTTCACTTTTAAGAAGCACTTGTCGTTGCATCATGAAACACGTCATCATCATTCGTCATCATCACACATGAAAAATTAAAAATCTTTTATCGCCTTCCCAGGCTATTGCATGAATACACCATCGACATTTTTTCCTTAGAGTCGTTCCGTTTAAACGGATTCCAAGTCCGTCTCCAATTACTGTCTTTACTTTTATTACTGCATATGCTACTGGTCGGACTCTGTTCCGTCGGACAGGATAACGAACTCAAACCAGAACTACTTGCCGACGACACTGGACTGTGGCATGGATTTCTTGGCTAAAAACACCCAAAAATCAATACCTACTTTTCCTAACAAAATTTTATTTATGAAACTTACTTTGAGAAAATTTCTGTTGATTGGTGTAACGAGTGTGAGTGTTAATTGGCACCCAGCTTCTTTGATTAAACTGACAACTTCGTCGTGATGACACGCTTTTGCATCTATATCACCGATGCTCACTATGAAGTCTCCTTCTTTCATACCACCGACCTGTAAACAAAATCGAGACGTGTAAACAACTTGTAATATGATAATGTAAGTGTTTATTCAAACCTCAGCTAAACTCCCACCGTCAACACTAGCGATGATAACAGGTGAGTCACCTCGCACACCGAAACCAAAACTTTCGTCCGCTCGTTTTCGTAATTTTACTATTCGCGGAGGTGTCCAGTTATTTTTTGCTGAAAATATTGCCAAAGGCCCCTAGGAAACGAGAAAAAGATTATCAACATTTGTCAAAATAAATTAAAAATCAAAAAATAATCTATACCAATTGCTGAAATAAATCCTTTACTTTATGCTGAGAAAAATCTGGTGGCATCAGCGTCAGCTGATATTTGGTACTTGCTGATAAAAAAAATAAAATGTAAATATCGCATGAATAAAATCTGAAATTCTAATCGTTACCTTGAATGGATGGAGGATCCGAGACTTCCTGAAAGTCATCTTCTTCTTCGATATCAGCATACTTGTTCAGAGACCTTGAGTGTGATGCTTTGAGCATATCTAACAAAGTATCTACTTTTCGTAGTTGATGGCACATACGGTGTACTCGAATACTTTCCTCGTGCAAAAGTAGTGCTTCTCTCAAATGGGCTTTGCCCAACAGTCGTTGTTCATCATCAGCTTGTGGAGCACGCAAATCGATCATCATGTCTTTGCTGTGATTTGAAATCTGGATGCACATAAGCGTGTCACAAACTGATTTTTTTAATTCCCCTGAAATATTTAGTAAATTTCAGTTAAACAGTCTGTTACATGTTGTGTGTGAATTCTTTCGTTGCCATACCAACATGATCTAATAATCCTATCGCTAAATAATAATGTGATAACGCCTTATAATGTTGAACCTTGACTAACACCAGTGATATCCACGAACGCGGAACATAGTCTTTCACTGGATTTGAAGAAATACATTTATGGACGGTGTCGTAAATATCAGCCACCTATGTAAACAAAAAATATTTAAAATGTTATTTTGTACTTTTATTTCCCATCATTGAAGTGATGTTAATTACTTGAGCGGACTCCTGCGCTATTTCTAAACACTGCTCTATCGTCTTTTCCTCATTTCCATTGAGTATGAGTTTGTCAAACAAACACTCTCTCGCCTGCGCCAACATGAGACTGACGAGCATGTCGAGCGTTTCCGCACTAAGATCCATGCTCGGCGCATGGCTGAAGTGTTCTTGAATAAACCGGAACATACCGGCAGCGCGTAAATATTTGTCTACGGAAGCGTCGATGCCGGAGTTTTTTGTCCGATCCTTTATTAATATTCAAAGAAATATGTATAACGAGTCAATTTTATGATGATAAATTATTATAGTTACCTGTCTGGCGCCGATTTGTGTATATAATGCTGCAATGTTAAATAAAATACTAGCTTTTTCGAAGGCAACCGTTCGTTGACAACTCGGAACTCCCGTTAGTGAATCATACCTGATTTTAAAATATTAAAAAAAAACATTCAAAATTTAATGAAATTTATTAATAAATTCTACTTCTTACCATTCAAAATAGACTCCCAAGCTCTTATCAGAGGAAAAGAAACGTCTTTCGATATAATGAAGATGATTGTAATATTCAAATAAAAGATTAATGCCCGATTGATCTCGCATCGGAGTTCGCATCGCCTAAAAAAAAAAACACAAAATAGGTCACGATTTGCTTTACTTTATTCAATACCATGAAATAACAATAGCGCACCTGTCGAATGTCTCTAAACTCTTGAATGGAATCGTCATATTTATTACCGTTTTCATAATAATGATCATGAATGAAATCCTAATAAAAAAGAAAAAAAGAACAAAAAACATTTCAAACTCCGCACCTGTTTCGACCAATTTGGGCATTTCTAAGGACTTACTTTAAAACTTTCTTGGAACTCGATGTCTTTTGTTTCTTTAAGGCCCAAGGGAATCATTGGAACGCACAAATTGGCACTGTGAAAGGTCAAATACGATTCGGGGTCAACAAGTTTCCAAAGATAATTAACGTAATTTAGTTTCGACCTACCTTCTGTTCTGATAAACATCGACAGAACTGTTGAGTTCTGCCAATTGTTCCTTGAGCAGTTGTAAATTCGAGTTGACAAAACTCAACTCCAACGCAACGGTCTCTCGAAGTTTTTTGTTGCTCGTAGCTCTGTCGACAACAACAACAAAAATATAAATTTAAATACGAGATTAAAATAGAAAAAAGGGGCAGGAAGGAAGGAATGGAAGAAGGATTTAAGGTACACTGAACGCGATCATCATTTCCGTCTTTTTCCGAGCTCCGACGCCTTTTTATTTTTCACTCGCAAAATATACTTCACATTTATCAAACACCAACACAATACGACATTAAAACCATTTTCTCTTCGTAACGGGTTAAAAACTCGAGAATAAAAGAAAATAATAATTATTTTTACAGGTAAGGTGTAATGCGTGTAATAAAAAAAATTAAAAGAACGAATGAGAAAAGCAATTCACCTATTTTTTTTTATTATTATTATATTAAAAAAATTCAAATTATTTATAATATTAATTAAATTATTTTTTATATTTTTATTTTCCTATTTGCGGCTTTGCACTTGAAACGTTGTCGGGTTCAAAAGGAAGGATGAGTCAAGGCATTGTGCAAGCACCTGTTTACCATTGAATTGCGCTGGATGTGCAAACACGATACAGCTTCACTACACAAACATACTTCCTATACGTATTCCCAATTCTTAAAGATAACTTGCGCAAGTGAATAGGCACAACCCACATCGCGCGTACGATCGGCCTTATTAATTTATCAATAAACGCAGGCCTTGAAATAGTGTAAAATTGAGATCATAACTCGGTGAAAAGTAGGTCAGAACTCGGCGAAATTGGAATACCTTGAATTCCGTACGAACTAATCTATCTACGTGTATCAATTAACCCGTCATGCGCGACTGAAGTTAACCGAGTCGGTCGACACTCAGCAATATTTGCTACTGCGCACACAAAAACGAATATTTGCTCACTTGAATAAATTCTCAGCCCCATTCCTTAGCATTATTTCTTTGTTGATTTCCTGGTTCAGCTTGGATCTCCTCGACTGCAACTTCCCCCGACAGGTTTGGGCACGAGGGTCACACCCCTGAAAACAAAATTTAAAAAGTAAATAAATAAACAAGTGGACAAATAAAATCATGGAATGAAAAGACCAAAACGATCGTTATCTATGCTGCAAAAATTTCCCAAATCTTAATTCTTACCGTATCGCAAAAATGCATCTTGGAAATTACAAAGTATGATTATCATCCCAGCGATTACGATTTTCCAAATTAGGAAACGTCGAAAGACGACGTATGATTGCGATCGGGGACCCAGCCCAACCCCAAAGAAGTCTCTTCAAGTCTCCATAGCAAATTTTCGCACCATTTTTTTTACCTTTTGAGGGTTCCTATGCGAAACTACCCATTTGAGCATTGCACCCGTGAACACAGGTCATTTTTGGCCTTCATGATCGGCACATTTCAACTTTCCCGTCTGAGTGACGGAGATCCCCGGAGAAGAAATGATTGAGCTTATGAAAATGTGGGACCGACGCCAACTCCAAACAGGTGGGTGGCCTCCCACGTCATACCAACCGGCTGCACCGCACAATCAAAAAGGTGACAAACACTTTTATTTAGTATCGTGCTCTTGCGTATTAAAACTCCGCCGAATCGTCTGACATATGCGCGGGTCCACTCCATTTTTATCGTCGCTTGATACAGTTGCCTGGCAACCAAAAATAACAAGGCGTGCGGCACGATGCGCCTTGAAAAGCAATTACTCAATCCGCCTGGTGGTACTGGTACCGAGTAGTTATAAACCGTCGAAAAGGTCGGCGACCTCAACCGTGTATCGACGATTACGTGTAATCATATTAATTTACTATTCGAGTGATTAAAATGGCGCTCAATTGCACTCGTTATTTAACCACGTGATCAGAAAAGCGTGGATGAAATATAGATTTTTTAATTGCATTTTTTTATTATTATGCAGATTTCAGTGTGTTTAGTCGAGATTTATGGTTTGCATACACTAAAAGTCGGTCTATCGGTCGTTCCCCGACGATTTACAACCAAAACGTCGTTGTCCTCACGAATTCAACTCTCGTGGCCCTTTTTTTTTTGATGAAGGAAAAGAAGAAAACCGGAACAACGACCGTTTTGTGGGAAAAATTGCGACGTCTTTTACTCAGGGTTGCTCACCTGCCCGCTCCCATCCCACCTTATGCAATCGATTATGACACACATTAGCTGCGCATCACTCTACTATCAATCGATTCCATTTTAATCATCCATGCGAATATCACGCACATCATTGCATCAATGCCATCACGATCCATCTATTAACTATCGATTCACCTCACCAAAAAAATAATTCAAATCATACAAGAAAAGAAAGAGCAAAAAAAAGGAAGACGCGGTCTCGTAAAATCCTTCCTGTATTTGTTTCCGACACGGTTGACCGTCTCAGGTATATCACACATTCTCTCATCCGAATAATATTATAGTTAAACATAAATAACAAGAGAATTAAAAACAAAAAAACGGTATTATAACAAACCATTTCCTTCGAAACCTCGTTTGCAACAGTAATAAACGAGAGGGAGAAATGTTTGCCGATTAAAAGGTCATTTTGGTCTACGTTGACCTTGCCCTTGTTAAACATTTTACAACTCGAGTCACGACCTTCTTTCGAGAAACGTGCGAGTATTTCCATCCGACCCTCACGTACGCCAAGAAATTCCAAAACACTTGGAGCTGATGGGAATTTGCAATTGATTTCCACCTCGTTTGATTGTGTTGTTTTCTCTTATCTCTAAATATTTGTTCCCCTTAAATGTATGTGGGAGATGAGTTACCGGATAGACCACTGACCCAGACTTAGCCATTCATCTGAGGCACGTGAAGAATGACAACACCTGAAGCAGATGTTTGGGGAAATCGTAAAGTTGCGAAGATAAAAATCTAAATGCTAAATATCATCTTCAAAAAAGTGTGTTTGCTATTTAACTAAACATGTTGGCCTTCGATTTAAAGTGAACACGTGGCCCAAGGTCAAGGTAGAACGTAAAAGTCAGAAGAAGAAGCCGTGTTCAAACGAAACGGATTCCAATATGGAGTCAATGTCAAGGGCGTGGAATTTGAATTGTTTTTTGTTCTTTTTTAATTTTTATATTCAAGGTTATGTAATTTGTTATTGTTGTTACGTCGCCCGCCGTGATTCGTGTCGCCTACCTGGTATGGGATGAGAACACACCTTTCGGTGTTGGATGAGTGGAGGAAGTTAATTCATGTTTTTGAAAAAAAATTGGTGCAGGGACGCAGGAAAAAGATTCGCTCTACTATTCGTGTTGTGTAATAATGTTCGGTCGGAAGTTGCAAATGAGTTTGTGAAAGCTTTTTTCGTCGTGTATAGGTTGGTGTATGAGTGAGCGTAAAAGAGGATTTTGAAATGAAAGGTCGGTAATGGGTATGGCAGGTGTCAGTATGAAAAAAAATATATATGAGGTCTTAGAATTGATGTGGAGACGATGACCTTTTTAGCCGACGTCATAGATAAGGGTTTGGAGGGAAAAAAAGGTGAAAAGTGAAGGAAAAAAGTTAATTGAAGATGAAGATGACGATGCTTGAAAAAGGAGTCGGAAGGGAAAATACGATAAAAGTCATTCGAGGGTGACGTAAAGTGGAATTTTCGAGTTATTAGTAGTATGTTTGAATAAATAAATGATAAAGAAATGAGGGAATCTGATTTCTGGACGATAGCATCATCGGGTTGGAATCATAACAATCCCGTGGTATTTCTCAACCTAAATAACTACAAATCGCGGCATAAAAAAAGGATTTAAAAATGTTTTATGAGTTTAAAAACTACTTTGTTTTGTTCAAAATAAAAGTGCTTTAAGTATCTGGTTTGGTTGTGAAGTTTGAAACTCTTGGTATTTTTGTTATTTAATTGCGTTAGGTGATGCGATCACCGGTGCACCTGCGTGCCATTCGTACTAATAACGGATACCTGTTAGCTTGTTTGTGCTCAAAAACTCACCCGAACTATTTTGGCAAAGTAATTGGAATCTGTCGACGTATCATCACAGGTGGATCTCACTGTCGGTTTGCCGTATCCGTTAACGAAGCCGTTCCTCGAAAGTTGTTTCGTGCCGTTCATGATGTTGTTTGTTGTGCTCAGGTCTGATAGGGAACCCATATCTTAACCATCCAACATGGGCCGGACATTCGCACACCTTGCAGTTTGCTTCTCTGCTTCTGTTATCTGTTGTGTTGTGACGTTGCGTTCAGTCACTCATTTAATTGGTCAGCGAGAATAGCCTCGATGCAAACCCTCTTTGCTCGTGGTTTTTTAACGTTTCCAAGATGGCAGTCACTGCCACAAGTAAGAAGAATAAATCCGATAGTAGTTTAAGTAAGAGTAGTATACCATCTGTGTGGCTTAGAACGTTCAAATCATCATCGCAATGGCCGGATAAAGTAATTTTTTCGAATGTTTATGCGTGTGAACTACTTGCAAAAAAAAATAACTTGTTGTGTGTTGCATTCAGGACGAGTTTTTGGACGTGATTTATTGGTCTCGACAGCTCATCGGTATTATTTTGGGAATACTATGGGGTATTATTCCATTAAAAGGTTTTTTAGGCATTGCATTGTAAGTATCTGATGGCCTGAAATTAATTGGTAAATTTATGATAATTTGATTAATTCATTCCCATTTTTTATTTATTAGGTTTTGCCTTTTCAACGCTGGCATATTGTATGTATATTTCGCCAGTTTTCAACAAATAGATGAGGAAGAGTACGGTGGGACGTGGGAATTAACAAAAGAAGGATTTATGACATCGTTTGCAGGGTTTATGGTAACGACTGAGAAAGTAATAAATTCATAAAGAATACGACTATACAATCTTGTTATCTGTAGGTGACGTGGATAATCATCTATTCCGGTCTCCATTTCGCATGATATCTCCTTATAGACCTCTATGTAATGCCTATATTAATGACGTTGACTCGACGGGGGCGAAGTTCGTGTCAGATGAAAACCCAACCACCTTGCAACATGGATAAAGCAATAGTCAACTTAAAAAATAAAAATGAGACATTTTTATGAGTTAAAAATAAATGTTAAGTAATATATACGAATTATATGTATAGGGACGTATCATGTGCTATGGTGACATCATTTGTTAATAAAATCATTACATTGTTTTGTGTTTTTCCAAGAAAAAAAATTGTGAAAGAATTTCGAAGATTCCAAAAAAAGTTTTTAATAATAAATTGAAAAATATTCAGTATACCATAATAAAAATCATTTAAATAGTTCGCAAAGAGAATACATCTCAAATAATTGATTGGTTATATCATACAACAGCACCGTATCACAAATACATTCATCTTGTCATAAAACCTTAACAGTAACATTCCTTTTCTCTTATTGCACACGTTCTCAAGGCACTGTTACTTTCTACACTCCGTAGCATGCTCTCATAACATCCAACTTATATAAATTTTTCTAACTCTTAATTCAAGTCATTTCCCCAAAGAAAAAAAAATCTGCAAAAACTTAAAACTAACATCGAATATTAAATATTTTTCATTTTTAAATACAGTAAATGGAATTACATAATGTATAGCTCTTCAGTAAACAGACTGTGTAAACCAAAGTTTATAGAAAACAAAATATAAAAGTGTCTAAATTATTTTTAACAGTGACACCAGAAGTTTTTTTCTGAATTAAACATTTAAATATTTACAGTGCAAAAATTAATTTAAGCTCAAAGTTCAAACTAAAAATGTAAAACTATTAATCCATTAAAAAAAAATGTTTATATGACTCGATTTTAAATTACACATCAACAACATCGTCTACGTGGAAACCAGAATCCATTTTCAATGCGTTGTCGTTTTTTAGTTGCAGACATTCCTTAACCTCTTCGCTCCCTACGAGTTCCTTCTGGGAAAGTGAGCGAGTTCTAGCGTGGGATTCTTGTTAGGAAATTAAAAGAATTAAAAAAATAAACGTTGACAAACATTTTTTAAAAAAAATCAACTCACCTACTACCATGTCGGCAGTTGCGGTACGCGGTAACGAAGCCGCCTTTCTTTTGCTCGCTTCGACGACATCGAGATTTTTAGCTCCCAAATCGACCGTCGCTTGGGTTGGCGATTCACTGAGACCAACCAACCCACTATCTACGCTATCCTCACAACGATCGCTGTTGTCAGGTGTTGTACTAATTGATCCATCAAAACTAGATGTATCGCTTGTGGGCGAAAATTCACCTTCAAAATAAAATAAGAAATAATTATGATGTATATAATTAAATTCATTTATTCCACTCGTCTTACCAGACTTTCTCATGTCCGGACTAATCATTGACCTAGGCCTCGGTTTGGGAGCTATTGGTGGCGGTTTCGCTTTACCGATCGATACACGCTTTGTTCCCGGACTCATTTTCCCCAATTCTGGACTCTTGTGGGTATTTCCTACATACATCGACCAAACGTGAGCAAAACAGGTAACGAAATTCGTAGAATCATTATTTTATTACCGGTTACTTCACTGGGACTACTTGCGGGTCGTTGAAAACTTTGCTTAATATTTGTACAATTTCCTTTCACTTCTTTAACTATATCGTTTGTTAATGGTTTGGAAGTGTTATCCTCAGTCTTCTCCGATTCTTTGATCTGAGAAAATCGTTTCTCTTGTAGGGCCTTCATTTCCGCTAGAATGTTGTTTCCAACCCCAACTTTGGGAATGGCTGATCGTCGTAAATTTGATTCCGACGTGCACAACGTCTCTTTCTCTGCCTCTGTTTAAAAATATTTTATTTCAGTTCATTTTACAAATTCATTATATGCAGCATTACTAAAATCAAATTCACTAACCACTCATCTCTTGAATTTCTCGGGAAGGTGGGTCTAAATCTTTACTTTTTTCCATTGCTTCGGTACTTTTGGATTTGGAAAGTCGGTCAGAACGTCGACTGAACATGTTACTCAGTTCTTGAACCAATCTACCCCTGAATTAAATGTAAGATATGAAAGGAACATAAATCACATATTTGTTTTAAAGAGTTGAGATAAATTATTCTCTTATTTTACCCTTTCTCTTTTTTCTCAGGTTCAGCACTTTTTTCCTTTTGAGCTTTCTTTTCAACAGATTTGTCCGATTTTACGGCTTTGTCCGATTTTTTACCGAAATCAGTCGATTTGTCGGTTGAAGACGAAGGCGATATGACGGGTGTATTCGGCTCAGATTTTTGAAAAAATATATCTAATCCTAAATTATTTTCATCCTCGACTATAGTGTCCGTTCGAACATTGGCTTTTGTTGCTGCACGAGTTTTTTGTCTTCGTGGTCTGGCTTTACCCAAGTGACTTAAACGTTGGGGAGAAGTGTCTTCGGCTGCTTCTAAAGTTTAAGTATGAAATAATTTATTACAAAAAAGAAGAAATGTTTAAAAATACACTACAAAAAACATTCTAACACAAACAAAACAAACCTTTAATAACTCCTATGATGTAACTAGGCATGCTTTCTAAATCTAAACTGTCTGAGGGATCTACCACAACATTTAAAAGTAAAAAATAGATAAAAAATAAAAATAAAAGTGATATGTAATATTTTTATTTAGCTCACCAACTATAGATTGTGGTCGTAATTTGCGAGTTTGAACACTTTTTCGTTTATTTGACAACTGTGGTGTAATCTGATAAAAAATTGTTATCAGTATTGTTATTTAATCAAATCAAAACACATTTAAAAATTACCTCAGGTGAATCTAGTTTTTCAGAACTGTCGGAACTTCCCTTCCTGAGATTTACGCTTGATATTGAGTTGTGTCTTTGAGTTATGCCCGCCTACGCAAGAGTAATAAATACATACATAAATAAATTAATACATACATACATAAATTAATTAATTAATTAATATTAAATAAAATTAAAGATGAATAACAAACAAATTTCCTTACAAGTATTTTGTAATTTTTGGACAAACTTTCGATAACTTCATCTACAATGCGATCTGATAAGTGTGAGGCAACTACCAGATTCAACTCACTGCAATAAAATAAAATAAAATGAAATAAAATAAAATAATTAATTAAAAATATTACTGTAAGTACTCGTTTAAAGACAATACGCACTTGACTTTATTGAGCACATCAGTGCCTGCTTGTTCCACTATGCTTTGCTGAACTGTCGCAGCCGGAAAACAGCTTTTTTCTTGGCATGTTTTTTGTAAGTCTTGACAAAGTTTCTACAAATTTGTTTCATTAAAATTTATGCAAAAAATCAGTGACAAGTTGTTAAATACCGTGTTCCCTAAAATACTAGGGCATTGGTCCTCTGCACACTTGATCATACAGTTTACTGAACCCTGACGAGCAAAATAAGTTTAAAAAAAAAACCTTAGTTTTTCTATACAAATTATTGGTGTGTTAAGTTTAAACTCATTACTTGAAGATGATTTTGAATAACCCTATGTAATTCATCGGCCAGTTGATTTAATTTCAAATCGATGGAAGTGCTGGGCTCTTCTCGTTGAAGAATAACGTTGTGCAAGCGGGTTAACAACTGAAATATTACATAAACAAACGTAAATATCATTGTCAAGCGTCGTATGTCTTTTCTACGTTACCTGCTTTGATTTATCAGCATCTTTAAGGTACTCTTCAGCTGTATATACTATTTCAGGCAAAGAGTCGCCTGCTGACCTAGATTTCAGAGTTTTAATTAAGTCTTGCGACTGAACTACTAGACGATCAACCATCTATGCAAGAAAAATGTAAAAAAAGGGTTTATTTTTAGAAATAAACAGGAAAAAAATAATTTACTTGTTGCGTTGAACTCAATAGAAAACCCTGCTGCAATCTGAATGCTTGACTGTTGTTAAATTTCTTCGGGGAAACGTTTCGATGAAGTAAATTTTCAATCTGTTTAATGTAAATCATATTAGGAAAATATAGAATAGATATTTTTTAATGTGTGTTTTATTACTCTCTTTAATGCTGTATCCGTTCGGTCGGGATTTACTTTCATAGCCGCACAAACATCATATATGGGATATGGAATGAAGCGCATGGAATAGTTTCTGTTCAGAGTAATTATAAATTTCCGCATTAGTAATTGTAAACTCACCATATACAAAACTTCATTATCTTACAACTGAAGGGCATACGCCAAGTCGTAAAAACCGTTAGCTGTAACGCAATTACGGTCATAAAATAATGCCTTCAAACGATTATTAATTTGCAAAGCTTTAGCTAAGAGTCGAGCGCCGGCATCTCCCATTTGATTCCCACTAAAAAAAAAGAGTATTCAACAGTTCAATAACTCAAAAACGAACAAAATATGAAAAAATAAACCTTATATCAACAGAAATCAAGGACTGATTACTCCCTAAAGCATTGATTATGCAATAAATGTCGCCCTTCAATTTTGAGTCTGCTAACGATAGATGTTCTATCACCTAAAAAAAGTTTTTTAAAACGTTAAATTTTTTTATAATTTAAAATCTTTTATTATTAAATACACTATCGTCCTCTTGAATAAGTTGGACCAAAGATTCCATCACACTGGACATGTATCTAATAAAAGAAAAAATAAATAAACCTTGACCTCATTCGAACAGTGCTCACATTAGTTACTCTTACTTGCTCTTAATGTTGGAAAAATTTCTACCAATGGACAACCGGCGAAGATACTTGTTTTTGCTGATGGCGTTAACCACATGAATCATGTCAACGTCTAGAGCTAAAAATTTTAATTGCTCATTAGTATCGAATGCATGGCATAAAATAATTTCGCGAATTTACAATTATCACTAATATCCAGACTGGAAAGACATCGTACATCAGAGATGCAATTCTCCATAACCTGAGCGCCACCGGCAGATAAATTATTACTGCTTAAATCAATCTCGATGCTGGTAGCAGTTTCGTTACATGTTAAACCGAGCAGCATATTTCTAAAAAAATAAATAAACGAAAGGAATAAATTTCTCAACATCCAACTTGAATGTGAAACATACTTGAGTGCCTCGAGTGGTAACTTCGTTGACGACAAATTGAGGTACCGTAAGGCTACAGTTGTCATAAAAAATTGTTTGAATGAAGTTGGCACTACGACATCCTTCGGCTTTTTGTGGCTGAAGGGATTTCGGCCTAAATTCAAATGGGACAATTTCTGACTGCAACCACGTAATATAGCACCAAATAACTGAGAAAATTAATAATAAACAAAATTAAAAAATAAATGAATCAATAAATCATTCAAATCAAAATAACAAAAAAAATTATCGTACCAAATCTAAAGCTACATCTGTTCCTGACAAATCAAGATGAGTTATCGTATTTGGTTGTGCCAAAAAGTTATATAAATTCTTTATTTAAAAGAAAAAGAAAAAATGAGTGCTTCAAAGAATAAATCCAGAACCACGAGCAAAAAACTCATACATTAACATCTTCTTTCAGTGTGTTGTCGGCGAGACTTAAAAACGTGAGCGTTGAAGCCATAAATTTATTCACAGCAAGTGCATTAGCTAGCATATTCACTCCTTTTGCTGTAAGACTTGTTTTAGCCAAGTTTAGGTGTTTTAAACCTTTAGGAAGTTTTATTAAAGCATTGACTAAATGGGGAGCACCTTTAAACGCCACAAAATAAATGTTTACAATTTAAAATATACATTTAATCTGCTTTTACTGACCTTTATCTTCAATTAAATTTGTTGATAAATCAATTGTGTGAAGAACTGAATGTGTGTTAAGCATTAAGGCAGCGCTCAACCTTTGAATAAACTCCCTTTACACGAAGAAAAGAAAAAAAAATCGATTATTTTCTGAATCAAAACCATTTAAATGTCACTTATTCACCAACGAATTCCAATATTATCCAAATAAATTTCTTCCAAGCATGCAGATTTACGAATTACGTTAAGAAGCTCTTCCACTGCGTCTGGTAACTGTTAGAAAAAGTTTTAAAAAATTCTTTACATATTATCAAATTAATATAAATGTAAAAAAAAAGAAAAAAACTTACCAGTCGAATATTGGATGCTCGGAACTTAGTAAACCAAGTGTTATATTCCAGTACGGAAATAATAGGAATTAGATCGCTACGAGTAATACAAGATTATCAGATTAAATAACTAAAATCCGCATTATAAAACACAACTTCATGCAGAGTAAACACAGACAAGTACTAACCGAGGTTCCAAGTGATCGAAATCTTGAAGAGACAGTTCTCGAGCATCGTGCGATAAATATATCGTATCAACATCCTAGAAAAAATATAAAACATCTATTCATACTCGATTTCATAACTCAACATAAAGAAGTCAATGATCTTTCTAGGTTTGACAGGATAAATTGCCAATTACGACGAGGATGTGAATGAGCGCACACTAACGGTATTTCCTTTTTCATTACATCTAATCATTTTCATCACGAAAATTTCACACTAATCGAGTAAAAATCTTACCCATGCCACTTCATCCCGGTAAGGTAAACCGTGGTAATCACACATGCACGCATATTGAACCGAAAAACCACCGCAAGGTCCAACTTCAATGTTTTCTTGACATTTATTATTTACATCCTGGAGTCTAGTAGCAGGGGCGACGTCCAGTTTTCTAATGATATGCCTAGTAACACATTAATTACACATTAACAATTTTTTTTTCTCAGTAAAAAAAGTGTAAATTAAACTCACTCCAACGGTGTTAATGGAAAAATAATTTTAAGGGCAACGATTAACTGTTGAATCAAATTATCAACCGTGTCTTCGTTTTCAATCGTGTAAAAAGTATACGTTTTTTCCCCTAAGATTATACTCAATTGGTTCCTGTGTTTACTTTCAACACCCTGAATGTCTGTGTAATGAAAGTGATGTTCAACCTAAGAAAAAAAATTATTTTTCAAAAATATGTTTTTCCTTTCATAAATTAAAAAATTAATCTCATTAACCTTGGAAGGCAATTTTACTGACATGATGTACAAGCGCCATGACGAAAACACCTAAAAAAATTTACAAAAATAAAATAAATAATATAATTGTGAAATTCGCACATATTTTATTCGATCTCCCATTATTTAAGCTTGCTCAGAGCTCAGACAAACTAGGTGATGTCAACTATAGCAAAGGTCAGTGGCATTTTAGCTTCCTGGCTATTTCAAGTAGCAAAAATGAAAAATAATTACAATTCAGCTGTGCTCATAATTCATTCGTAGAAAATTCTACATGTCGTTAATTTATTAAGTGCACTGTGACTCACGTTAGTAAATCAAACTAACAAATAATGCGTATATACATTAACGTGTACAACAGGTCGCTTTCTTGTGACTCACACCCCCGTAAACTCATCAATTTTAAGATGAGAATTCTCTCGGTCATCAAAATGGGGTTTTTGTAGACTGCCCACATTTCCTTCGCGTATCCCGACAAACCACATTCCTCCTTTTGCTGTTTATGGGTCATCAGTTAAGCAAACTCGTTGTCAAACTTCACAATACGCAAACACTTTTCTCCTTTTTTAATTAAAGTGTTGTGTAATTTTTAAATTATGGGGTCGGCGAATGGGGGATATGGATTTATCGATCATTTTGTAATGGAGACTGTTCTGGGAATCATCTCGCTCGTCTCCATTCATCCATTCAAATAAAAACGTATATATACAATGAATGAATAAATTAATTAACTTACTAAAATCTTGTTTTCAGTCTTATCGCTTTTTGTTCCCATTCGAACTTTACACTTGAAGGCCACTTTAACATTTTTGCCCAACACCACTTTTATGTTATCTGTAAAAAAAAAATATTTGTTGTCAATGATGTATTATCAACTCGCGACGATATTAAGGCTTGGTAACGTTATAAAAGAAAAATCGAGAACAAATATCGGCACCATAAAATCTTTCAATTTACAACCGTAGGATTTTATTTTAATAACATCCGGCCAAATGTAACTTGACCTTCCCCCCTTCTAACTAACCCCTTGCAAACCTAATAAAATGTCACTTACCACTTAATTCTTTAGAGACCGTAGAATTGGAAGACATTTTCATATTTCTTAATTATATTCTCGTTGTAAATTGGTATGGCATTAACATTTTAATCCTGTTTCGTGAAAACTGATCTGTGCTCTTGAACAGAAACTCAAAACTAGCCCAGACGCAACAACTTCACGCCATGTTGATTAGTGACGTCATTTCGGGTTAAAAGTCCACAGCAAGAAAATTATATTCGTTGCTGTTCGTTGTCAAATTTAATTAATATAAATATAAATTTTATTTATTTAATTTATAGAAATTTAATTAATTGGTAAGATGACATCTAATTAAAGACTTTGTTTTAAGAAAATATTATATTTTCTGCGAAGCTCACACGTGAGGCGTGAGCCATCTGATCTGGGTAAAGCTAAAAGCCGTTCGATTTAACCGGTCAACACAAACTACGATGGCTAGTCGATGTTTACAGTTCTTAAGAAACCGTCCGAATAATTTGTCGCGAAATCTTTTAGGTAAATATTACGTAACAAAGAATAGATTACTTCCTGTCCTTATGGCAACTTTTCGTTTTAGCTGTGAGTGTTAGAATTTGTTAATTCATTTCACGTGGGCAAGTGTTCTTCTACAATGGCTGAAAACTTGGTTGATACGTTGGGCGGTTTGCTGCAAATTAAAAATTACAAAGAAGTGTTGGACTTATCCAAACAAAAATGTGAAGAATTGTGCGAGAAAGGGATAGACGTGATCCCCGTCGTTTGTCAACACATAGGAGACTGCGAGACATTTGAGAAAACCGATGCACTCAATTGCTGCCAAGAAATTTTGAACGACTTGTCGAAGTACGGAAACGCCAAAGAAATTTTTATCGGACTTTTGGAACAAGCAGAAAGCGAAGACGAGGAAAAGTTTAAACTCCTGCTGAATCCCATTCAAATCGTTCTGCGACGATTACCAGCCAGAGGCAAATCTTTGGAATGGGTGTTGAGCGTATTTTACACCCAAATCTCGAAACTCCCACTGCCAAAAGTCCACAATTTCGAAGGAAAGGAAAGAAAACTTCTCGACCTTGAGCCGGAAACGCAGAAAATATCCGAATTCATGTCCTGTTTTATCGATTTTTACAAACCATTTGTTGACGAAATTTCGCTGAAAGCCAAACATGACATGTCCAAGGAAAACGCCGATTACCGTCGACACAGAATGACGTTTTACTTGCTGCAACTCTTGGATCAGCCTTTAGTCTACATGGATCTAAACAACCCAAGCGGAGACGCCAGAAGCTCACTCTTCGTGACCACCGAAAAACTCGTCGCTTACATCAAGCAAATGCAAGCAAATTTCGTCACGCTCTTTACTTTCAACTCAGAAATCGACCATTTCGAACGCGATTCGCCATCGGACCAAATCGAAAAACTATCCGATTTATCCATAGCCAATTTCCTATACCTCGTGTTGGCAGAAGAAATGGAAATATCTCACCTGCCTTGCATTTACAGCCATATTTACCTGATCGAATTGAGTCTACCTTGCATCAATGCATTGCTGAAGCGAACCGAACCGTGTGTAACTCACAAGGGGGTTTTACTCGCGTCGGTTATGATGAAGAAAATACGAGACAAGGAATTGGAGGTTGCCAGATTGGATTTCACTCCCTACATAACATTTGCGCAGAATTTAATCAGCGTCATGATGTACAGCACCGTGCAAGAATTCAGACTCGAAGCGGTATCTCTCCTTCGTCTCTACATCACCAAGTATGATTTGCCGGGTCGCTATCAGCTCATCAAATGTCTTCTCAGCTCGAATTTTCATTCCGGAGTGCTAGGATTACTCATCCAGTGCTATAAGAATAATTTAAACGAAGCATTGGGAATGGAACCAGTATCGCCCTACTTCATCGGCGCGAATTTGAGCGAGGTGCTCAGCATTGTAACGCGTTTGGACGACGGAATCGAGACGGATGTTTTGGAGCAAAGCGACAGGCTTTTGGGCACGCTGAATTTGATCCGATTTTTGGCCTTGCGAGATCAACCGGGAGAAAACGTGACCGGTTTTTGGAATCGTGTCAGTGATTTGGAAAAAGATTTTGTCAAACCGCTGCGACAGAGTTTGGATTTTTCCCGAGCGCATTATCAACTCGAATTGAAGTATCAGAAAGAGGAAGGAAGAAATGCGTCCGGGAGAAAGATGATGCCCGTTCCAAAGCAGCATTCGGAACATGTTTTAAAACTTGCCCTTAATACATTTGATGTTATTGAAAGTATTACTGGACGAATTGAAGAGTTAATAAGCGTGGGGAAATGTAGTTTTAAATGATTTCCAAGCAGTTGTCTTGTTTTGTTTTATCCATGTTTCAATTTTCCTTATATTTTTAAGTACAATTTAATATGTAAATTTTTGTTTCATGTTTGTTAACTAAAGATTAAAACTGTTATTCTGGTTACAAAGAAATACCGAATTATTATTTCCGTATTTTACGTTTTGTCAGATTCGATTTGGATGAAAAGGGTTAGTCCCATACTTACAAAGCAGTATCAATCGTCGAGTATCGTTTTACAAAATCAAACGGATGAAAACAGGTCTGTAATTTAATAAGTACCGGAAGTAAGTTTTTAGTAAATTTCTTTTTTTAATAATATTCAGTTCTGCGCCGCCACCTCGTCAAAATACATCGGATTCGTCCGAAGATGACGAAAAAGAAAACATTCTAAAAGCTGCACTTGATTTTGTGCCTGAACATGGATGGAGCAAAGAAGCTCTAGCGAGAGGTTTGCTGGACTTCACAACATAAACTAAATATAATTCATTGAATTTGCTAACTGTTGTTAGGCGCCGATTTAGTCGGACTTTCTCGTGCTGCAAGTGGATTATTTCCAAATGGAGAAGGTGATCTAGTCCTTTATTTTTACGCGAAGTGCAATTTAGAGCTCGAAACTCAGCTTCAAGCTGATCAACAACTCAAGTAAGCTGAATAATACATTTATTTTGAGATTTAAATCCATTAAATAAATTAAAATAATTTTATTTTAGGTCCAATAAACGAACATTTGTGCTGAATGCAGTGAAAAATCGTTTAATGATGATCAACCCTTACAGAAATCATTGGCCCCAAGTAATTATACAAACTTGACAACAATTTATGACCGTTCTAACATTTATTTTGTTAGGCAATGGCCATCTTACATAGACCCCAAAATATATTGCCTGCGTTTCGAAATTTGACCGAACTAGTCGACATCGTCTGGTACCAAGCGGGAGACAGATCCACTGACGTAATTGACAGTAGTAATAATAACCTTAATATAACTGAAAACTTATTTTTATTTTATTTCACAATAGTTTAACTGGTACTCAAAGAGGGCATCTCTAGCCTTAGTGTATAAAAGCACGGAAGTGGTCTTCATTCAAGATGAATCACCCGATTTCCAAGAAACTTGGTCATTCCTTGAGAATAGGGTTCAAAACGTGGAAACCTTGGGGAAATGTGTCAATCAAGTGATAAAATCAGATATAATTTTTTTTTACTTTGGAAAAAAATTATTAAATTTTAATTTAATTAATTTTCCAGATGTCAAATTCAGGTACACTTGTTAAGGGATTATTTACTACAGTAAGTAGAAATGTTCACCAAAAAAAATAACCACCTACAAAATGACTTTTTAAAAAAACCTTTTCGTATTATTTTTACAGACGCTAAACATGATTGGCATTCAGAAGACAGACCGATAGAACATTTTATTCGATTGCTAAGCATTATTCTTTATTTTACCAAATCACAGATTATCAAAGAAAAAACTCAAAATGAGTTTTTAAAAATATTTTGTTACAATAAAATGTCATTTGAATAGTCGAAAATTTCATTGTAAAGTATGGTTAAAAGCAAGAAAAATTACACGAACATTATTTTCAATCTTTCAATGTTAGTTTCGGAAAGAGAAAAAGAAAACGAAAAACAAAAATTTTACCAGCTTTTCGTTCGTAATTAGACATACGCATGTCATCAATGAGTTTTATTATACATTTCGATCTTGCCTTTTGAAACTCTTCATTTTCTCTAACTTTTTCCCATTCAGTCAACTTTAATGTATGTGGGCGGCTTTCATCTGTATATGAATGTAAAATTTCAAATTTACTAATTCTTTTATTTTAAAACCTTTAATTTCTTATCAAACCTGTAGCCCCAGATGCAAGGTAACGTTCATATCGCTTCTGTTTATCCTGATCAGTTGCAAACGGTTTAAATTCTCCGACCTTAATTGGCCCCGATGCTGGTTTCAGTGGTTTTGGCCGAATGCTAACATCCTCTTTTTTTGTTGTTGTAGTTTGTAACAAAACTTCCTCCGTTATTAAGTTCTCACTCTCAGGTTTCTCTGATTTTTTATCGGTAGATTCTTTTTGAATTGATTCCCGGATTGAATCTAACCTAGCTCTATCATGAGGAGCAATAAAATTGAAAACCGATCCTAAATGAAACCAAAAAAAAAAATATATGAATTAAATTTCTTCACCGATTAATAATTCAATACATACCGCCTGGAATTGGTTCAGCAAGTAGTAAACTACGGTCCGTCGAAGTCATTTTGTTAGAATCCGATCCAACATTTGTGTCTACATTCGATGGAGGTTCTTTCTTTTCTTGATGAAACGGTTTAAAATTTTTCGGCAGATTTGGCAACTCGAAATGCTTCTTCATCGGAGTCGCCTTTGTGGCGAGTTGAAATCCTTCCAATATTTTCGCAATTAATTTAATTGCCTTAGCAACTGTAAATAAATTTAAATTTAAATTAAAGAAATGTTTAAATTTTTATAAACTTTTAAACCACACACACACCTTCCTTCTTTTTAGCCGCTTCTTTTACAGCAGCGGTCTCTTCAAAATTATAATTCGACATATCTTCCGTGCAGTAAATGTCGTCATCATCATCTTCGAAGGCACCGACTCCAAATGCTTGTCCCCGAATTCCGACTTGTTTTTTAGTCGCTGGAGTTGTTGACGTGTCAGCAAGTGAAGTAAATGTCGAAGACAGTACGGGTCGCTTGTCGAGGCCCTGATAACCCAAACCCTGCTGATTTTCCTTAGGGACATATTGCGCTATTTCGACATCTTTAGGTGCAAATGTGAAATTTTCAAATTCGTCACCAGATTCCTAATTTGAATAATGAAAAATTAGTCATCATTTCTTTTTTAAAGAAATAACTTTGATTAAGAACTTACTTGTACGACTGTCGGTGGTAACGAGCAACCGTATACTTTGATGTTGCTGTCTGGAGTTTCTGTTTCTATTTCCATTTCTTCGTCTTTTTCTTTTTTACTTTTAGCTAGCTTCTTAACTTTTGGTCCTATGCCTTGCCCGTGTTTCCATCCCATTTTGTACAAGAGTTTTACACCAATCGAATTATTCAACGGTACAACTAAATCTTTAAATCTCTTGTCATCAAACAGGAACGCACTTTGCTGTGTTTCCGTTTTTGTTCTTTTATTTTTTCCATGTTCGGGTGCCGTAAACATTTTGGTTGTGTGAATAGTTCGAGGAGCAATACCGAACATGCCAGTGTCCTAAAATGGTAAAAGAATGTTAAAATAAAAAACAAAAATGCGAATGACTTTAAGTAGAAATCCATACCTCAGAATCCATAAAATCTTCTGGACATCTTTCTTGTTGCACATTTCGTTGGGATCGTGAAGAAATGAATGTCGACGGTGCCCAACCTGAAATAAAAATGCCATTTAATTATTTTTCCTTTTTTTCAAGGATTATTATTTTTTTTTTACCTTCTTCTGATCCGACACTGTTGAAATAACCGGCGGAAAAACCACCGGTAAAAGCCCCATGAAAACGTCGTCTACCTTTTTCGTCTGTGACAATTTGGTCTTCCGGCCTAACGGGTTTCTTCTTTGGAATATCGTCTTCAAAGATACGCAAAAAAATTTTATTAAAATCACTGCTATTTCCAAGAAAAAAACGTACAATTGTACCGGTAAAATACTTACCATCATCAAATGGTTCCAGAGGCTTTCCAAACGCAGCATATTTATTTTCCTCTTCGGCAGCCATGATTGTTTTGCTTGTATTTCAGCGCACAGCGCCACGTGGTGAGTAACATAACCATATAATAATAAAAACGACGCATGCGCAAATCAAAAGAAAAAAGAAAAAAGTCGAGAAGGAAGCGCCGAGGGTGTTGAGTCACGGAGGGCGATGCGTTTCTCCTGTACTTCTGCCTTTCCCGACTGAATAAATTAGAAACCGATATGAAGGTAAACAAGACATCATTTTTGCAAGCTCGCGATAAGACTAGAAACATGGCCATACCCCCATCATAAATGAAAATGATGAATTTTAGCAATTTAAAAGCCACATTCTCACGTCGCAGTAATCGTCGTTGTCGATCACCGTCTGACTCGGCACCCGACATCATAAGAGCAAATGGCGTCGCGGACAACAAAGAGGAGAGCCCTTTGCAATCGAGTCATTTGGACGACGATCAAAAGCAACGGTCGGTCGTTCTCAAGTCTACGAAGCACAAATCAAAAGCAGATAAAACGGGATTGTGGAAAACACTTCGCCTTAAACTCGGCAGTAACCGTCAGTGCTGGGATGCCAACGAGTCGCCATCGGAATCGGACGATTCCGAGCCTAGTTTTTCGTCGCCGACGACTCGAACCTCAAAACAAACGTGTAAAGTGAAAACCAACACAGTGTGTCCCGTGACTTCCCAAATACAAGTAGCCAAACACGACGCCGATACTAGTGTTTCTCTGGTTAATGGTGAAATGGAGCCATTGCATAATGCTTACTGTGAACAGTGCGTGTCGCCGTTGCCACTTAACGGAGAGATGGATTCTCTACGACCGATAAAGTGGACGCTAGCCGAGAGAGAAGGAATCGACTGTAGTAGCAATAATGCAAGTTGCAACATAAGTTATGATTTTTATGCTTCGGTGCCTAATAACGAAATTCGCAGTTTGACCCGAGAATTGTTTAAATTGTCGAAATATGGTTGGTACTGGGGACCAATTACGAGAACTGAAGCTGAGGAGAAACTCTCCGATCAACCTGACGGTGCCTTCCTGGTTCGAGACAGCTCGGACGACCGGCATTTGCTTAGTCTCAGCTTTCGTTCCTACGGCAAAAC
>JAQFZO010000215.1:0-31914 GCA_034695885.1 Geophilus flavus
GTCGGGAGGTGGTCTCCTCTTCAAATACTTCGACAGCAAATACGAACCGGTCTTCCTGATCAGTGCAACGATCCTCTCTTCCGCCGTCGTGATATCCGCAATGTAACTCAAATCACCCGTACTCATCGCCAACATATTCCCGCTCAAAGCATAGATAACCGACGATAGAAAAATATAATACACGTCCATTTCCTCCTCATAATACGCCACAAGCGCCAACGACAAAGTACTCAACGCCGCACCCATGTTGGGCACGATCATCAACGCCTTCCTCCCGAACTTGTCGCTCCAAGTCCCGAGAAACAAACCCCACACGGCCGTCGGCAGCGTATCGACGATCGTCTGCATCATCCGACAAAAAGAATTAACAAATTGCATCAAAAATAGACGAAATTTCCAACTCACTTTGTACATGATAAAATCTGCCGCATAGTTCTGAGCTTCAGTCTCGAGCGTTTTGTTGCTGGTCAACGTGCGACAAATTTCGTCCGATAGATTCATACGGATGAGACAGAATTTCCGGATGACGAGACTTTGCGTTATAACGTTATTCATGAACAATCCGACGAAAAAGAGAAACATGACCGGTTCGACTGTGATGTTTGTCACGATTTTTGTGATTTTTTTGTAGAGTAAAGAACAAAATGATGATGAAGATGGAGATTTTTCATCTTTGTCATCTTTGTTGGATGACATTTTTCCGTTCGTGTGCGGTTGTGGTTGTTCGGCCATGTTTTACTTATCCCGAGTGAAAGTTTGACTCGTATCGTACGAGTTAGGGTGGTGAATTCTGTTGAAAAAATATTTTGGATGATTAGTTTGATTCGTATCGCTCTGATGGCTTGGTTGCTAAATAATTCGAGAGATAAAGATGAATAGAATATATGACGTGAGATTTTGATTATGTACTGCACGAGATTATTTGAGATTATTTCGGAGATTTATCTGATTTGTTTTTTTATTTTGTTGTGTCAGACTGTATTATTGACGGTGCTCGGTCATGGTTGGATCTGGGCATGTGACCAACCACGCGACTCTTAAATAAACAAAACTCGAAGAGGAAATTTAATAAACTTGAAAAGATTACGACCGGAAGCTGGTAAAATGTTTGGCTTCAGGAGGCTTTTCCTTACAAACCTTAAAAATTTGAATTTGATTAAAAATTGAAAAATTTATTTTTCTGATGTGTCCTGTCTGAAGAGTTAAAATAAAAAGGAAGAATTTTGAGAGAAGTATTATTATTATTAACCCGGTTTAACAACAGGTTACATGTGATTGGTCCATCATATTTTTCATGATTTTTACATCTAAATCATTGTAATCAGTTTTGAAAGTCTGACACCAGGTGAAGAATCATCTTCGGATCGAGAGCTTTCAAAATTCAAACGAGCCGAGAAAACATTTGACAGTTTACGCAAAATAGGAAACTATTTCAAAATTTTCTATGTTCCTATCCATCGATTAAAAATTAAACGAATTTACCTGTGAAGTGAAGTAATGGAGAAATGACGTCTTATCTGCTATACTCCCACTTATCGGCATTCAGAGATGCCAAGCATGAAGTACGTAGCATAATGAATAAGAGTTAAAGGAAGTCGAGTAAAGGGTTTATTAACTCTCCATATAGCCCAGTGTCGGAATACAAAAAAAAGTTATTTTTTTCATCGACAACTTAGACCCTGTGCATCAAGTTATAGGTGATTTTACCTCGTTTTATTCAAAAGCCGGTCTATATAAAACCATCGTCTCTTCTTCTTCTTCCTGAACCTTGTCTTCTGCCATCTTCATCGTTCGTCTGATCTCTTGCTCACAACTTTCGTGTCGCGTTTGGTAGCTTCCTCAAAACTCAATTTTTTGCATAAAAAAGTTGGGTTGCGTGGCAAAATCGCGTAATACGCATATTTGCGCAAACTATCTATTGAAAGCTTTTGATTCCTTTGAGTACTTTTTCAATAACGAGGTCACAAAGAAAAATGCTAAATGCCTGCAATCCACAGTCGAATGCAACAGAAAGATTGTTATTAAAAACAGATCAGATATTTATTGTACCGTATTGCGTACCGTATACCACATTGTCAGATTATTATATTTCATCGGACATTTTATTGTTTGGGCCTTTTTATCATTATTATTATTACATAATAATTATCAGATTCGGGTTTCGAGTTCTGCTAATCTGTTTGCCGCACGTCAAACAAATATTATAGTTATAACTTTAAAAAAAATAGCGTACCATAACAAATGTATTGCGCTTGCGGTTGTATTGTAAAATAGAAAAGACCATTGAACCTTCACCGCTCCATTGGAACCCAAAACAAACAAAGACGAAAGAACGTACCTTTTTATCCCAGCATTTCCAGAACGATATTACTGCACATGCGCAATGAATAAACTTTTTTGTAAGCCCACAAAACCTCGAAAGGAAGTTCAAGGTTGAGTTCTCCGGACGATATTTGTTCACTTACTGGTATTTCCGATGGCAAAATCCATGTTCCTCCTGTGAATGAATTTGCAGTATTTTAACAACGAATTCATACCGTATACCAACCAGGAAAATAATAAAAATAAATAATAAACGAAAAATACTATATTACAAAATATCAAATTTTTTATTTTTATTAAACCGGAACCGAATAACATCACTTTAATTGGAATTACGTTACACCGATCCAAAAACGCTCTTTATAATTAGATAAACCCCCAAAAAAATGAACTAAATTCGAAACATACGCGAAAACTCGAATAAAACAAACAAGTCGTGACATCGAGATTAAAATTCTCGTTTTATTTTATTTATTTCTTAGAAAAAAATTTAAAAACCCGTTAGGAAATTAGTACGAACGTTATAAATGCAAATCCCGTAACATCTCCCTGAATCCAGTCTTCAGAAAAATTCAAATTGCGATCCAATTTAAATAAAACGCGTTTTCGATATTCCTTTTATTATTTAATCCAATTAGAATAACGAAAAGCAGGTGAAATTTCATTAATGCGCCGTATGGTGGCGTGCAGCCGTCTCGTTATGACGTTAAGTAATAACAACGGAATGATAGATGATCGTCTCGCGCAGTGTCGATTCGGATTTTAATTGGTTTCGTCGAATAACACGACACGATATCGAATCGACAACTGTTTCTGACAAAATAATTCATTTCGATAGAGGAAAATTTTTTTATTTAAAATTTGTGATTTAAAATATATATTTTATAAAAAATATAAAAAATTGGTTTAGTGAGTGAAATTAAGGCTCATCTTTTGCACTCGCTATTTAATTTATGTCTTGTCTGACAAGAATGTAAATAACTGTTATCCGCCCTGCAATTTTTTACGGTGACAAGAGAATTATATTTTTTGGTGATGGCGAAGCGAAACCTGCTCTGAATTTAGATTATCATTTTTTTTTAAATAATTTTTTTTTGGAAGGAGGGAGGGGTTGGGGGTTGTTGAGTTTGATGGAAGTGTGTTTTGGGTGGTTTGGGGTGGGTTTTGGTGGTTTTTTTGGTGGTTTTTGGTTGGTTGATTTATTGTATTTTTGTTTTTTTGATTTGCAGAATGTCGGGTCTGCATCAGGCAGCTTTAATGGGAAATGTGGAAATAATGAAGTTGTTATTGGAGAGTGGAGCTGCAGTTAACATCAAGGATATGAGAGGTAAGAAATGATGGGGGTAAAAAATGTTTTAATTAAATATAACATCGGCCTGATTTTTATCTAGTAAAATGTTTGTTTTTTTTTCATTAAAATTTTCGGGAGTTGGTCTTGGTGGTGTCTGGTTTGGCGCTCTCGATGATGATGATGACGATGAATTTTTTTTTTTTAATATGTGATTTGGTTTGGGATAGGGAACTTCCGGTTAAGGGGGCACTGACTGAATTTTTGGCTGTCTTGACTCGAAGTGTCCATTTTTTTATTAGATTTTGGAGTTGGGGATTTTGGTACTTCCAGTTGACCAATTGACTCAAAAAAATTGAGATTTTTTTTAACCGGTAGTGTGTCGGTTCAAAGTTTTTAACATTTTTTTGTTTTTAACCGGAAGTACTCTTAAAGAGTTCTCGAAATTGGTTTTTATCAATTTAGTATTGCATTATTTGGAAGGGGTAAAAATGTGACTTCCGGTAGGAGGTTTGATTTGAAATTTAAAGGGCACTGACTACTTACTGGGTAAAATCGATGCCTCGAAAATCGAAATATCCGAATTTTGGATGGAAAAAATCAAGAACTTCCGGTTAAGACCTGTAATTGAAATCATGGTGGTACAAATCAAAAATGTAGACACATCAGTCATCATCCTGCAATGTTCTGCCGTCTATTTATAGTTCATCAAAGTTTATTTTAAATTGCACCAGTAAGAGTTGCTGGGCAAAATCTTACGCACGGTTGAAAAATTCTAACAAACACATCCATTCATTTCCCATCAGATTTTGGAACTCCTTCCACAAATCAACAAATACAGAGTAAAAACCCTCGATCACTTCACATCCTTAAATTTTCGAGACACCCACAAAACCGGAAGTACCCATAACCATTCGCACTCCCCACAAACCATTGTCACCAACGTCCAAAACAAAAAACTAGAAAAAAAAATCCCAATTCCATAATCCCATCCAAACGAGTCACGAATTCCATACAAATTCCCTCACTCTCACTTTCTCACGTAAAACAATTTCCAAAAAAAAAACCCTTATATAAATCTTATTTACACCTTCCCATCCCATCACCCCAGAAACTGCAAAACTCCAAACCAACTCCATTCTCCCCAACCCAACCCAACCCATCCATAATCTCATTTCCACATCTCCCCATCTCTCTCCTCCTTCATTTTTAAATTTAATGAAACTTAATGGCAAAGAAACAAATTTTCCAAAAAAAAAAAAAATCCAGTTACCAGAAAACGAGGAAATTAAAACACATATCATTTTCCACCTAATTACCCCCAAACCAAAAAAAAAAAAAAATTTTTTGTTTAAAAAGTAGAAACATCATGAAATAACAAGAGAAAATCGAAACTCATAATCAGGCGACAATTAAATCGATAAACGAGTGAAAGGACACGCACTAATTAATTTATCCCGTCACAGGCATGCGTCCAATTCATTACGCGGCGTGGCAAGGACGTCCAGCACCCGTCGAGTTACTTCTCCAATGGAACAGCTCCGTGAACGAGCCGGCAGGGGAGGGCGAGACACCTCTACATTTAGCCTGCCAGCATGGCCATTATGAAGTGGTAAGTGAAGGAAAGGAAGGAAGAATACTCCGATATTACTCTATCAAATTCTTTTACGGGATAAGACCGTATTAAATTTTAAAAAACGCCCTAAGACTTTTTTTTTTATTTTTTGAGACCAGAGACCTCTAACATTATCCAATTTCTATCTTCCTCTTATTCATCTTTCAAAGAGGAATTTTTTTTTTTTTTTTTTTTTTTTTTTGTGAGATTTTAATCTTGGGGATATTTGCAAATTGAGAAATGAAAGAATCTTTTATTCATAACGAGTGTTTTTAATTTTTTTTGTATTATGAGTTGGGAATGGAAGTGGGAGTGGTTTTATTAAGATTGTTTTTTTTAATTTGAATGTTGTTGGAAGTAATTTTAGTTGAGTTTTATGGGTGATGTTTATTGGATTAATTTGTTTATTTTGTTTATTTGCAGACTAAATTGCTTCTTTATTATCATGCGAGTCTTCTGACACGGAATAAAACGCACAAAACACCGTTGGATTTGGCCTGTGAATTCGGGAGATTGAAGGTTTATAATTGAATAAATAAAAATTGATTTTTGGAATTTTGAAAAATTCGAAAAATTCAATATTTTTCACATTTTTCAAAATTTCAAAGAAAAATTCAATATTTTCCACATTTTGAAAAATTTCAAAGAAAAATTCAATATTTTCCACATTTTGAAAAATTTCAAAAAAAAATTCAAATTGTTTTTCAAATTTTTGAAAATTCCAAATAAAAAATATTTATTTTTAAATAATTTATATTTTTGTCGAACAAAGTGATTTTTGACTTAATAAATTTTTAATTTTTTAAATTTCTCCATCCGCTTTAGGTAGTGGAATTGCTATTAAATAGCAATCGATGTTCGCCACTGCTCGAAGATTCCCCTCAGGACACATTAGATAACACTCGCACCACTTGCCTTCACCTTGCTGCCAAAAATGGACATGCGGATATAGTCAGGTGAATGTTTAATATTCATCGCAAATCATGTCCCATATTTTAGGAAAATTTATACAATTTACATCCAATTCAAACTCAAAACTCAAAACTCAAAATTCCTTCATTTTCAAGAAAAAAAAAGACACAACGCGCCCTCTCTCGCCATCAAACACAAATCAATAAAAACCAACCTGTGGCATTTAAAAAGAAAATTTTTTTAAAAATTTAATTCAAAAAAATTCTTCGGATTTTCCAAGAAATTT
Source organism: Geophilus flavus (assembly GCA_034695885.1). Lineage (NCBI taxonomy): Eukaryota > Metazoa > Arthropoda > Chilopoda > Geophilomorpha > Geophilidae > Geophilus > Geophilus flavus. Next base: position 6,424 of record JAQFZO010000215.1, read on the forward strand.
TACGATTTTAATTTGGTTCGAAACGACCTAGTCTGTATTTTAGCTAATTGCAACCTTTAAAGAGTCGAATGACCTTTCGGCGAAAGCCAAAAGCCGAAAGCTCGCGAACCGGCGTTCAACCTAGAGCCCACGAACGTCTTATACAGTGAGTAGTTTGCTTTCATTATCTGTCCAGTCAGCAGGAGGCCGAATATTGCGTGTGCAATTCATGCGGAAACTTCTCATTTCCACTCTGGATACGTGCGAAAATACAAGCTCGGGCTTAAATGAATTATTTCATGACACAAAATCGCCGCTGTTTTGCTCGGGGATGGAAGAAAAGAAAAATAAAAAATAAATAAGTTAAATAAAAGAAAAGAAAAAGGCAAGTTTGTTCTGAGAAAAGACAAATGAAAAAAAAGGCGAAGTTGTCTGTAAATATTGATACGGTGAATGAAAGTCCTTGTAATTGCTTTTGATGGCGTTCCTGGAAGGTATGTCTTGGAATTTTTAAAGGGAATCGAAGGGTTTTTTTAAGAATTTCATTGGAAAGATGATTAAAAAATCATTTTTCTTCCAACATTTCTCTTTCAAATATTAATATTACCGTAAATATTAAAAATAAAAATCAATTTGATGAAATTCGAGAAGGTGATGCATAAAACTGACAGTGAGTTTTTATTTTTTTTGCTTATGGAAAAAATAGAAAATTTTATTTAAAAAACAAAGACGAAGTAAGAAGAATGAAAGCATGGCGTGATTCAGAGGTGTTGTAATTGATTGCAGCAACAGAATAAATCAGTCTTCGCTCGAGACAAGCCGAGAGTGGTTTGTTTCTCTCTTGCCTGGCTCACCACCAGTCGTTCCCGTTTAGTCCATAGGCTGGTGGAAACTGACGTACGGTAACCAACACAGGTAGCTCGGTAACGCTCGGTACTTGGTTGAACCCTTCGCAGATTATTCGGGTCGACCGGTCGGTTTGCTCCTCAGTCGATCAGGCGATTTTGAAAAGTTTTCCGAAAGTGTGTGGGGGGAGGGGGGTTCTGCTAAAATTTGTGAATGGTTTTTATTAAGATTTTGATGGTTTTGTGGTGATTTTGGAGATTTTTTAAAGATTTGAAAAATTTTTGAAGATTTTGAACGAGTTTGCAAGCATTTGAAGAATTTTTGAACGATTTTCTGAAGATTTTTGATGGTTTTGAGCAATTTTGTGAAGATTTTGAACGATTTTCTGAAGATTTTTGAAGATTTTGAATAATTTTCTGAAGACTTTTAAACGATTTTTTTTTAAATATTTTTCTATTTTGTGAAGATTTTTGGGATTTTTAAGACTGGAGGGGGGGGGCGATCGCCCCCCTGGATCCGCCCATGCAAGTACAGTTCTAAGTCCCTACAAAAGAGTACCAGGCGGGTACCGGGAAAATTTTGCTCCTAGAATCAGAAACTAGCACTCTGTACCATTTTGAACCGTAAGGGTCACCACTAGGCTCGCCACTAGGTGACAGTCGTGCCGTGACCAGAGCCAAAACAGACTGAATCACGCTCGCAACTTGTCGGAGTTTGTGTAAGTGCACAGCGTATAAATTACAACTCAAAACCATCATCGACTCCTATAATTATCTCCGGTACTTTATACGTTGCGCACTACAGAACTCGTGTTTACTCTGCAAGAAATGCAAACCGAAAATTGATTTATGAAACACTGCAGTTTTTAAAAATTTTAACATGATAAATGAAGCGAGAAAATCGATTAACGAACCAAAAGAATAATCAATCAAGCCATGTGTGTTGTGGACAAGAATGACAAATCATTGCCCTTGCAGTCTTAAACCTAAAAGTCAAGGACAGCATTTTTTTTATTATCCTTCAAACCCATCACATAATAATAAGTTTGGACTTAACAATTGTATTGAGAGAGGGAGAGAAAGGGTAAAAAAATTAACCTTGGTGTTTTATCACCAGATGGCGACACACCATAAAGCAGGAGGCATGCACACATAAATGGCTACATGTGCTGCCCACAATCTGCAGAAAATGCACAGATAAGACTGGGTACCTCAGGGAGTTGGACTATATTTATCACTACTTTGCCCCTGGGAGTTTGGAAATAACTTGTGTGAATTTTTTTTCTTTCTTTTTTGGTTTTTAGAACTGAATAAATGTATTTTTCAGACTTTTGCTCAAGGCTGGTATCAACATCAACAGATCCACTTTGCAGGGCACTTGTCTGCATGAAGCTGCACTGTGTGGGAAGAGAGAAGTTGCACAACTTTTGTTAGAAGTAAGTTAAATGTTGGTTTTTGTTTTTAATTATTTTTTGGAAATTTCTTGTTGGTTTTTTCTTTTATGGATTATTTTTGGAAGTTGGAAGGCCTTGGTTTTTGTTTTTTTTAAATGGTGTTTTTATGGTTTTATGTTCCATTATGATATGTTTTGTCTGGATTGATAAACACAATTAGCTTTAATCTAATCAATATGTCAGTTTTGTTTATTTTAGATATAAACATATGGAATTCGGTGTGTTGGTTTCGGGTTATGCAAGGCTGTGGTGCCGCGTGGTGGCGGAGTTCGGAAGTTTTTGTTGTGTGTTGAAATAATCGATTGAGCATTGATCAACAATCTGTTTTATCTGGGGAATAAATCAATAATACATATTGAACAAGAAAAATGAGCAATAATCAAAAATCAATATTGAACAATGAAAATATTTAATAATATTAAAATGATGAAGAAAAATTACGTATCAACAATCCATATTAAATAAAAAAAATAATCAATAATAAAGTTAAACAATGCCAATAATCAACAATTCATGTTGAAATATAAAAGTCATCAACAATTTATGTAGAACAATGAAAATAATCAACAATTTATATTGAACTCTAAAAATATTTAACAATTTATGTTGAACAATTGAAAATAATCAACAATTCATGTTGAACTATAAAAATATTGAACAATATATAAAATAATGAAAAATAATCAACAATCCATATAAAAGAATAAAAATGACCAACAATCAAGTTAAACAATAAAACTCTTGAAAAATCCTCATTTAAAATTTTTTTCTATAACATAAAAAATCCTACTTTTTATATCAATATTTTTTCTCTAAACAGAGCGGTGTTGACGTAAACAGGACGAACTCCTATGACCAAACTGCTTTGGATATAGTAAAAAAATTCACCTCATGCGGCGCTGCAAAAGACGTGAAACAAATGCTTAAAGGTAAAAAAAAACATTTACTCATTTCCCATTTACCCAATTCCAAATCAATTACCCCAACATTTACCGCCCAAAATAATTTCAACTAATGATATTTGATAAGGCAATGATGCGCTCTTGTTTCTTAATCTCGTTCGAACAGCTGAAAAGCGTGTTGCAGTAATTGCTGCGGCCACCGCACCGCTTAATTTCCCAAAACTCTAAAAGCCCTTTTCAAACCAATTTCATTTCATTAGCTGCGCCCATTACTTGTCACCTCCCGACATTTTCCCGACACACTGACCTCGCACGCCATCCACCATCCGTCCATAGGTGGCGCTGTGGCGTGAAAAATTACCAAATTTCTGCTTTCCACACAAAAATCACACGTGAAACGCAACAAATCTTACCGACTCGTCTTCTCTCGACAGCTACAGCTGTGTTTCTGTGTATTTTTTTTAAATTTCTACTTAGAAAAACACTCACCAGGTGTCAGCACCGGGTGATGGGAGGGGAAATTAATTATCGGTTGATCCGAATTGATGATTTTTACTTCGATTTATGTTCAATTATATTTTTTTTTCTAATTTAAAAAGGATTAAAATGAAAATAAGAAGATTTGAAATTGATTTCCCGCGTGAAATCGCCTTTAAATATTAAAATAGTTTTGTGAAAGAAACAATTGCGGGTCCCTGAAGTGAAGGGGGAGGTTTGATTTTAGTCGATGATAAGATTGCCACGGAGGAATGTGCTCCAATGAACCGGGACTGGAGCGTGACACATGTGTCACACGGTTTGGTTAGAGGGAGAAAAATTGTTGTTTGTGCGTTTATTTCGGGTTGGTTTAATAAGAAAGTGGAGAATGGTTTTTGAGGAAAGGAAAGGTAAGGTAAGAAAAAGTTAAGTGAAGTCGTTCAATTTGCTCGTAAATTTGGAGTAATTGGGCAATTTGGGTTGCTATTTTAATACGAGTGGTGATCGAGTTCGTAATTTCCAGCTTGGGCAATTCACGTGAGGTATTTTTTTATAAAAAAAATTTTTTTTACTGTGGAATGTTTGGTTTTTTTTGGGTTTTGTTTCGGTTTTTGGATAAGAAAGGAAGGTCGAATTTTATCTTGTTTTGAGATAATTAATGAAAGGGGAAAATTTATGTTATTTCATTTTTGACGAGTTTGAGCTTTTTTTTGGAGCACTTCCGGTTTGGATGGGGTCTCAAAATTTTAGGGATAGCGAGTACACCTCTTGAGGTGGGATCCCTGAAATTTTTAGGGTTCTGAGTAAACCAGAAGTGTCTTTGTAATCAGCTTGAATTCGTGAAAAATTCAAATGGCTCGTTTTGCAGGGAAGTATACTATAAAAATTAAACTTTACCCTCGGGCCTCGAAATTTCGAAAAAAATTTTCTCTTTGAAAATATTTGCTTTATTTATTTTATCTCAGATAAGAAACAATTTTATCTACAATTTATCTGAAAATTAGTGCATCGTTTCACAATTTTGAGCTCATTTTAGGAGCACTTCCGGTTTGGTCACGACCTTGAAATTTCAGGGACACCGAGTACACTTCTTGAGTTCGGTTCCTCCGAAATATTACGGTTTTTATTAAACGGGAAGTGCTTTTTCGACGCCCTCGAAACAAAAAAAACTTATGATTCAGCCAGTGTCTTGCAATAGAGTTTATTTTTGGAGCATTTCCGGTTTGGGCATGACCTTGAAATTTCAGGGACACCGAGTACACCTCTTGAGGTCGGTTCCCCTAAAGTATTAAGATTCTTATTAAACAGGAAGTAGATTTCTGACGCCCTCGAAATCGAGAAAAAAGTCATTTTGGTGTCTTGCAGGGAAGCACGAACGAAATTAACTCAAAAATTCCCCCTTAACATCAACATTTATGGATTTACGAGTTTCTCCGCAACCGAATCTTAGATATTTGATTGAAAACACGTCTCTAATCCCCATTTTCCATCAATTATATCCCCCACCCCTTGCCCCCCACCAACATCTCGCATTAAACCAAACATCGATCATCGAGGACATGAAAAGAGTAAATTGAAATGAATCAATTGGCCCAACACAATTTTATTCCACCGAGCGAGCAATTAGCTACTCGTTTGCTAAATTATTTACCGGTATCTCGACATGAATTATGCAAATTTTATGTGGTTCGCGCAAGGTTGAACTCGTTTCCCATTTGGTTTGAATTTCACGCATTCGTTATGTCGACTTTGGTCACAATAAAATTTAAAAAAAGAAGAAACAAACGACCACGAGAGGGCGGTCGGTCGGTTGGGTGAGCCGGGGGTTCCTTGAACTGTCGGACGTGATTTCCGAACACGGAAGCCCAGACGTGACGGCGTCACGTGTTTAGTTTGACCTTTTCCGACCCTTTTCTCGGCCTTTTCTTCTCCTTGAGTAAAATGCAGCTTGTCCACTGACCATTGACAGTTAATTACATTTTATTGGGTACCAAACAAGACTTAATTGCGATGCTGCCAACACCCGATACTCCTTAACTTACAAACACACACTTGCAAATGGGGGACATAAATTGCCAGGGTCCGAAATTCGCGTTAAAGGGAACGAATTAGTGTTGGTAAAGCATAATTTCGGTTTCAGTAAATCGAGGTTTGGGTTTAGGTTTAGGTTGGTGTAAATGGACCGAATTTTCGTATTGACGGTGTACGATTTCGTGTTTAATAATACGAATTTGGTGTAAGGATCCTATTTCGAGTTTTAGGGTCCGGAATTCGCATTCATTGGCTCGAAATTAGAGTAGAATGATCCGAATTCGTATTAAATAGACAGCATTATATGTGAAATGCTACGAATTTCGTGTTAAAAGAGTCCAAATTTCGTTTTCAAGGAATCCATTTTTGTCTTAAACGGTTCGAATTCGTGTTGACAGTGCACGATTTCGCATATTAAGATCCCGAAATTTAAATTCAAAAGTGTGAAACTGGTGTGAAATGACCCTAATTAGTATTAAATAGTCCGAATTTTATGTTAAATGCCTAACGAATTTCACTTTAAATGGTCCGAATTTTGTATCAAAGTCGCCCAATCATCCAATTTTGATCCAAATGAAAAACACAAACAAATCTCTGCCCAAAATCATCAAAATCGACGTTTCATCGACAGTTCCACGAGTGTGTATAACGACAGAAACGCGAAATAACGAAGAAAATTCATCAAAAGATTATTTTTCTCCTCCTTCTTCTTCTCTTCTTTATTCCTCCTCAATAATAAAAACTCATCGTTTTTATTTTCTCCTTAAAACCCATGGAGATTTGTGTTAAAAATTCGAAGAAATAGAAGAAGAATGTAGGGGGGAGTGGTCCAGTTTACTTAGTCGCGTCGCATTACCCGGCGCTACTTGGGCTCGTCTTTGGATCAATAAACAGTTTAAAGGTGAGTGGCCGTACGAACGAGACCACAGATGATCCTTCTGGCCAGCCGTTATCTCTCGAGAAAATGGGGAATGCCGCGTCTCAAATATGTATTACACACGCCACCATATTACCAAATTACATCATATCATCATCATGGCCCTCAACATTTAACCAGAAAAATTTCGTTTTGTATTTTTTTAATTTTTGGTCACGTGGGTGATTGATGATGAAATATTTGAAATATTTTTTTGAATTTTATTCCCCTCCCCCCAAAAAACTTTTTTCAAAAAAGTAAAAAAAATAAATTTTTTTTTGTTTTGCTTAACCGAGTGTGGAAAAAGGTTGTAAAATAAGTGAGCCAATAATCTCGCATTTCGCAAACGCGCACAGGCCAATCCAACCAACCCCACGTTGCAAAATGAACCCATCGGCCTTGTGATGTGGCAGCAGCAGCCGCCAGAGGTTCGGAGAATACGCGAAAACACAAAAGCAACCCCTGGGCTACTGTAGTCGGCTTTCCCTCGTGACATCCGTGCATTCCATTGCAGCTCGTTCTAGATCACGAGGCGTGTTTTTCGCCTTTTTCTCCTTCAATTTTTCCCATCGAAAAACATCGGGCTGTGCCCTGCCCTGCCCTTCCTCCCTCCGAAATTCGGATAGGCCGAGAATCGCTTTTCCACGCCCGCCGCACTCGTATGGGAGACGCCGGAATTCGCCTTCACGTCGGCGTTCCTGCAACCTTCTCGAGTATTAGGGTGAGTGACTGACTCAAGATATTTTTTTTTCCTTTTTATCGCGTTCGTGTTTACTTACGAAGTTAAGTATGTTTGTGAGAGGTTAAATTATGGTGTGTGATGAGTTATTTTTGCTTTTCGGACCGAATTTTTTCTGTTTTGCACGAATTTTATGGGAAAATCGAATTTTTTTACGTGGAAAAAAAATTTTCTCGTTTGATCGAATTAACGAGGTTAAATGGAATGATTGTAATGTGGTTAAATTCGATGTTAATATTTGTTTTAGGTATCGGTGTCAGTCACGAGCGACATTAATCACATGTAAAAACATCGATACGATTTTTCCACCCGTTTATTATTATTAAAAAAAAAATATTTTGACACTCGATTTTTATTATTGGAATCGTGGAAAGGGATTTAGTTTTGCAGTGATAAATTATGGTTTAAAAAAAAGAAGAGAGAGAAAGGTTTTGGAAATGATTTGGCTGACGTCAAATTGCGAGATGGATTCGAGCGATCATTCTGGAACAGAGTTGAAAAATAAATGAATGTAAAATTTGATCATAACGCATCGGCTTCAAAGTCAGGCGCAGTTGTTGCCCGCGCGCTCACAGATGCAAATCTGGGCCTCATGCAAATGCCACAAGCAAACCAATGATCGTTAATGCGAACTGAATACAAGCAATCAATTGTCTTTTACCATATACACGGACAAATATAAATAAAAATGGATTTTTTATTTTTTGAATTTCAAACACCAGTTTTCTTATTCATGAAATTCTAGGTGAGTTTTTTTTTTTCTTGTAAATAAAATATTTTTTTCTTGGTCTTATTATGATTTATGAATAAATAATTTTTTTTTTTGTGGGAAATTTATTTTTTATTTGAATGTGAAATGTGAAAAAGTTGAAATTAAATAGGGGTTTAATAAGGTTTGTTCTCGTGGGATTTTGGGCCTATCTGAGTCAACAGATTGTCGATGGGTAGGAACAAGTCGTATACTTGTCGAGTTTTAGTTGAATTTCAAGAAGGTGCCTCTTGCATCCTTTCCGTGATAGGAAGTGCATTAAGCTGGAAAAAGACGAGCAAAATGAAAATCAATTTCAAACATGAATCGATTGCGTTTGACAAAGAGACTCAATTTTTTTTTGTGTGTGTGGGTGTGGGTGGGAGGATGGGAATGGAAATAAAAATGTAAGCTTTAAATATTGTAAAGGAGTTTACTGTAAGTGGGAAATGAAAATTTGAAAATTTAGTGGAATGTTGCAATTTGGAGCGCGTTTAAAGGCACTTCCGGTTGCGGTAAGAGCCCGAAATTTTAGGGGCACTTATATTCGAGGGTTTTGGCGGTGTCTTGGGAATTTAATGTGTTTGATGCAACCAGAAGTTGCCTTAAAGCGCGCTCCAAATTGGCAGAATTGCAAATCTCATGGCAAATTTAACGATTTTAATGAGGTTTAAAAGGCACTTCCGGTCGAGGTAAGGGCCCGAAATTTTAAGAGTATCTAGAATCAGGGGTGTTCTTGGTGATCTCAAAATTGCGGGTCTCCACCTCAACCGGAAGAGGTGTCTAAGAACGCTCCAAATTGGCAGAATTGCAAATTTTGTGTAATTATTTACGATTTTGAGTAATTTTTAGGCATTTCCTGTTGAGGTATGGGCCCGAAATTTTGAGGTCACCGAAATTGAGTGGTTGTGTGAGCATCTTGGGAGTTTAATGTCTATAATCCAACCGGAAGTGACTTTCGAGCACGCTCCAAAATTGGCAGAGTTGCAATTTTTCTGCCATATTTAACGATTTCGATGGGACTTAAAAGACACTTCCGGTCGAGGTATGGGCTCCACAATTTAAGGGCACCAAGCTCAACTCATAAAGTCTTCGCACAGAAAATCCCATTCCCATAACCCGACCGGAAATGCCCTTTGAGCGCGTTCCAAATGACAAAATTGCGTGCATTTGCACATTTTTTCTTTTTTCGCAATTTCTAGGATTGTCAGAAATTCAATACAAATGAGATTTCCATTTAATCTCAAAAAAAAAAAATTCTCCATTTATATATACGGAAAAAGAAACTCAAGAAAACTCGCAAACTGAATTTTCTCCCATTCCACATCGAAAAATTAATTTTTTTTTTCATTTAAAAATTAAAACTGGAAATATTTTGGATACACAGCGAATTTAATTCACTTTGAGTTGTATACAATATCAACCCGCAACCTAAAAGCATGGCATATTTCAAGAAGCAAGTTGTAATGAGCTTTTCCACACTGTTTTAATGAACACCGTTTAAATGCAAGGGAAATGAAAAGTGCAGATGAGGAATATAACGACGCTCCCACCACAAAGAAAAGTCAGAATTAATCAAAACTTTGTTTATCTCCCCCTTCCCCTAGAACTTACTCTTGCTCTTCGCTTCTCTGCAGTGCTTTTGCTTGCTTTCTTAGCATCGCAGCGATTGTGGAAAATCTCTCGATTTGCCTTTTAATCTAATAAAAGATAAATCTTCAACCAAAAATGGAAATTAAAGTTGAAAACGTGCCAAATGTGAATTTCTCGAATCGTTTCGCTCCTTACTGCAAATAACGAAAATCTTCATCCGGTAAATCGGAACGTGAATTAATTTTATACGCATGTGTAGTCGATGGATAACAATTGAAACAAATAGTACAAAAACTAAACAATAAACGTGGGGGTAGGACAAGCTTGGCTGTTGTGTTTGATGACCTTTCGATGACGATTTATACGTCCGTTTTTCATATATCGGGGAAATCGAATGGTAATTGAACACATATTGTTTGATTTTGAACTTAACTCATTGTGTTCCAGAGTGTGACACCAAGTTGTTGTCAAAGTGTATACACATGTAATTCACTTGGATTAGGTCTCATGTTTAACTTCTTGCTCAAGATCCTTTACACCAACTATGTAACGTTGTGACAATAGATGCGTTCGATCTTGAGAAGCCGATTTGAATTTCTCTCGCTTCTTTCATTTCTCAAAACTGGATACGACGATTTTTGCATCATGGCTCTTGAGAAGTGATTTTGAAACAAGTAGAAAAGTGAAAGAAGAACGAGTCATTTTCGAATTATTTCTGTTGTAACTTAATGAAATCTTATTGTGATATCACAATGCGATTGTAATACTTTGGCATTATTGTTCAAAATTAATATTAATTGTTATTGCTCGAGCTCTCTTGGTTTCAATCTGAAAGGTCGTCTCTTCTTTCCCTCCTGGAATGCAGTATTAACTGCTTCCCAGGCCTAAATTCATGTGTACAATGAACACTCGACTACAGAGTACAACATCATCTCTTGCAGAAGTGACTTGTGTGTATTAACGTCATTTTAGGACTTGTCAATCAGTCAATGTTGATGTTCTATGGACACTATTTTTTGTATGAGCCGGTCAGACTAAAAATGACGACCAGAGAGCGTCCAACACTAACATGTCCTAAAATGACAATGGTACAAAATTTTTTGACGTCCACAGAAACAACCAACACTGACACTTCCTAAAAATGACATTGGTACATTTTTTGACGTCCAGAGAACGTCCAACGCTGACACGTCCTAAAATGACGTCAGTACGACATTTTTTAAACATCCAGACATAAGTATGACGTCAAAAAGACATAGATACGTGATAAGCCCAATTGTCTTACGAATTGATTACGGTATGTTTATTTATTCAACTCGTATACACACGGCTATACCGTAAAGCACACGTCACTTTCACTTCTTTATGATACTCCCATTTGATGGCCCTAATAAAATTGTTAAAAGATACGTCCGTCCATCCAACATACCGAAAAGCAAACATAATTTATAGATGCGTTGAGGCTAATCTTCCTCGAGGGTGGACCCGCTCGTAGATTGGTCTCCAGCTACCACACTCGAGAAACCCGACATGAATGTTGGATGTTCCCGCCTTCTCTTCACCCCCTTCACTTCGCTGCACAACTTCCTCTTCCTTTCCTCACGTTATGACTTTCGATCCACATCGATGGTCGTAAGCCCCCTACTCCTGTTTGCCTATTTTTATCTCACTTATCGATATTCACTAAAAAAAAATGTCCCTTCCATCTACCAATGTGTGCAAACACCAAACAAACCTCAAAAAATCGTCACAAAATGATTTTTTCTTTTTTTTAAAAATAATTTCTCCGTGACCACGAGTTGCTGCTGCTGCTGGGAAACGAGTGGAACTGTTGGTCAATAGTCTCCTTGCCCTGCGGTTTCTCTATATTAAATTTAATCATAGTAATAGCCGGTTTCCAAGCTTGGGAATAGATTGATTTGATTCTTTCTTTCGTTGTGTACTTGGAAATACAATTTTTTCGCTGTATATTTAGTGGGTGAGTGAATGCTTAATGTGCAATCGGGTTTTCGGAGAATGGAGAAGTGTAGCCAGGAATAATCTTCTTTACTGGGGAGAGGGGGGTGGTGGACGTCGTAAATTACACCCCCGCCACGTGCTGAATATCACTCCGGCGCTTAAAATAGATGCAGATGGAGCTGAATGTTGATGGTGTTCGTTAGCAATTGATTTGAATTTTTCTATTTTTATTTTTTGTTGTTGTTTAGGGCTATAGAGGAGTTGATTGAATTTGTTATTTTTTTCAAGGGGGAGGGGGTCGGGGGTACCTGATTTTTTTTTTTTTTTGTGAATCTATTGAGGATGACAGACACGATCCAGATTGAAGTGTTTGTGTTTTTCTCTCTATATATGAAGAAATTGAGCAGAAGTTTTGTGGTGTGATTTATATGTGACTAACAAGTGCATAAATCGCTCCAAACACCAACAACAAACGTGATTTTTTCACAAAACCCCGGTTCCAAATCTGACACCATCTGGCGGGATGCTGCGCAACTCACACTACTCACTCCATTCTTTTTATTTTTCTCCCATTTTTTCATTTTTTTTATCCTACATTTTTTATAACTTTAAACCCCCGTTTTCCAGCTGCTTCGCCTTTTCTCCCATCACTTCCTCTTTTCTTCTTCTTCCTTAACAACATTTAAAAAAAAAAAATCAGTCGAACATTGCAGTGAAGTTCGTCTCAATATAAACAAAAATTATAAAAAATTAAAAATAATTTTTAAAAAATAGAAAATGTGGAATTTAGTATAAAAGCAAAGAAAACAAAATGAGACTAGTGGAAATTGGCCATCGCGAGTTTTAATAATAATAGAAATAATGAGAATCGTCAGCTGCATCAATTTTTGCTCATCCTCCACCCAAATCTGGGCGTCGCCACTTGTCTAATGCACTTGCGTCCCACTATTCTTTTTCTCTTAATCACGAAACGTGTAATCTTTTTGCAGTTAGACAGGGGGAACCGAGGGATATAATTTAGTAATGATGAAGCAAAACACCCAACAAGAAACAGAAAAATAAAAAAAAATTACAAATACACTAAAAATAAAAGAGAGAGAAAAAAATAGTTTAATGGAGACAAAGTGACTTATCTCGTTCTTATTTAATCTAAGTATAGTCACTTTTGCTCCTGATTTATATCCACGAGTGTGAGTCATCTGAAAATGTGGGAAAATGCCAAAATGGGGGAGTTTGGGGGGGGGAGGAGAAGTGGAATATTTCATTTGATTCGTTGGCTCTAATCGTTTTGGTGTTGTTAGTCGGGTTAGGGTGAGACGAGTGCATAATTGGAGTCGGTTTTCTCGAAATTAACACTGTGGGATTGAAGTGCAAGTGGATTCGGAAATTGGGCAGCTGGTGATTGCAAACGGGAATTGTGCAGTGCGAGATTAGCAACGCTTAAAGAGTTTTTTTTTTTGGGTGTGTGCGGTGTATGGGTTTATTTGCTTGACTGCGCGCTTAAAGTTGTTCCCCTACTGGTAATGTGGGGAAATTGTATGGCGATTTGGTGGAAAATGAATTTTGAAACGTTTGAGATGATTTTTTTTAAATTTCTTTATTTTATTATTATTATTTTTTTGGATGGTGTTTGGTGTTGGTCTTGTTCTTGTTATCGGTTAACTGGTGGGGGCTGCCAAGGTCGAACGCGACATGGCACAAAACAAGAAGAAAAAAATGGTTAAGTGTGAAACTGAAATCAGATAAATGTAACGCCGTTTGTGACCAATGGTTGTGAGTTATCGTTGTGACTGCAGTGCAGTGCAGTTTCGAGGGGGTCGAATGCCACTTTCGGTTGGAATAGGGACTCAACAGTTTGAGGGAAGGTACTGTAGGTGTATGGGTCGATGTTCCCGGAGTTTTAAGACCCTGATTTAACCGGAAGTTGCATTTTTGGCCGCTCCAAATTGAATCTTACTGCAGGAAAGCCTCAGAAAAAAAATTAAGACGACGTTTTTGGTCACTTCCGGTTTTGCTGAAAGTTTGAAGTTTTGTGATCTCTATCAACACACACTTAGGTGGCATTGCCCCTTGATTTTCGAGGACTTAATTACACCGGAAGTACCGTTTTAACCAATTCAAACTACTGAGTGGGTAGTGATTTTCTAGCCATTTTCGGTTTTAACAAAAACTTAAAAATTTAGGTCTAAACAACCCCACGGGTCTCTGTTTCCTTTAATTTTCAACTCTTTAACTACACCGGAAGTGCCATTTCTAGCGATACGAAATTCAAAGTATAAATGGGAAGACGACACATTCAAATTCAGAAGGCACTTTTGAGCCACTTCCGGTTTTCCCAAGAACTCAAAAATTTCGGGGTTACGACTACCCACGGATGTCTCGATGCCCCTAAAGTTTCAATCCCTCAACTCTACCGGAAGTGCCATTTTTACCCGCTCTAAATCGTGCTGTCGTGCGGGAAAGCCCCATAAAAGAATTTAGATACCGCTTTCAGGTCACTTCCGGTTTTTCCAAGAACGCAAAAATTCAGTGGTCAAAACATCCCACGTGGATCTCGGTGTCCTTAAATTTCCAACTCCTCAACTCCACCGGAAGTACCATTTCTATCCCCTAAAAACACTCCCCGACCACCACAACAACAACAACAACCCTAATAAATTTTTATTTATTCACCCCATTACCTAAACAAATATTCATTTTTTCCCCACTAATTGATTCGCCCTACGTGATCTCGATCTCTATGCGTGTACCGCATAATCACGAGGTCATAATAATGCCCCGTTTATGACTTTCGAAATACCCATTAAAATGAAAGAAACGCAATTACGAATTGATGCTGTCAACACGGTAATTAACAACTAAAATACTCATACTCTCTACTCCTGAGTTTAAAACTCGTAACGTTTTAAAACTCACATAGATAAACCCTCACACCTGCAACTCTTTACAAACCCATTTCAAAAACGATAACGATGATGTCATCATAACAAATTTCGGTATTTCATCCTTTTTCCCTCCCAACACCACAACCAAAACACTTCCAACATTTTTTTATCTCTCCCTCGCTTTTATACGACCCTAGTTTTCTATTTCATTTGCACATAAAATATTTCTTCACTCCAAACATACACACACCAGGGGGAAGCAAAAAAAAAATGAAAAAGTCAGTAATAAAATAAAACTTTTAATTATTTCTAATTTTTTTTATTAAAAAATATATTAAAAAGTAATAAAATTATGGTTTTGGTAATTTTGAGTAATTTATTTCAACCTTTCCCCGCATTTTTCACATTTTTTTCTGCATTCATGGCGATGAATAATCGTGGAAATTAAAAACTCCTTTGAAAAATTCAAAACTATAAAATAAAAACTTTTTCCCTCCCGAACTTCCAACATTTCCCCATTCACCTTTCAACACTTGCTAGTGTGCATTAATACACACACGAGTGTAGTGACCTGAGTGAAAAAGGTGACTCGTATTGTGCATAATACTTTGCCACTTATAATTTAAAGCTCGTAAATTACACTCCCATTATACGAAAAGCGAAATGGCAATAAATTTTTTTTAAAGGTTTTATATATATATAAAGGAGAAAGTTGTAATTTATCCGGACAAAATAATACGAATTAATGTGACACACATCGGGAAATAACGTAACTTACGTACTCTATTGTTACAATTTCTTAACAAAACTTTAATTTAGGAAGGTTTCTAGAGTGTTTTTTAACGTCCATTCATGCAGTAATAAGTTTTTCAATTGAAATTGATTTTAAAGTTGTTTTTTGCTATTTTATATATTTTTACTTAGTTTTTTCGATGTATTGTAAGTAGTATGATTTTTTTTTAAATGTGTTTCTTTCTTTCTTTGTCGTTTGCAGAGGCCATTAATGCTGTCCAGGCGAGAGCCATAACCAACTATCACAATCCTGCTGATCCTCACGGATTATCGTTCGGAGAAGGAGAGCTCATCTCGGTGAGTTTTCGAATCTTCCTTGTCTATTTCTTCCTGAGGAAACTCTCGTTAATCTTACCACATGCGCTGCTCTGTGGGGATTAAGTTGTTCTCTCGTTTGTTGTTGTTGTTGTTATTTACGAGGGAAGTCGTAATTGGACTTCGATTTGTTCGATTTCTGCCGATTTTGAGGGGAATTTAAGGCTATTTCCGGTTTATTTAGGGACCTGGAATTTTACAGATGTTTATACAGAGTGGAGAACTATGTGCCTCTGAAATTTTGAGCCTCGGTCTCGACCGGTAGTGCCTTTTTTCTGTCCACCAAACACACCTCCCGTAGTCAGTTTGTTTGATTTCAATCGATTTCGAGTGAATTTTAAGGCCACTTCCGGTTTATTTAAGGACCTGATATTGTACAGATGTTCATCCAGGGTGGGGAACTGTGTGCCCCTATAATATTGACCCTCCATCTCGACCGGAAGTGCCTTTTCCCTCTTTCTAAAACTCCATTCGACATAATTTTTTTCGGTTTGTTTCATATGAACTGATTTTGAGAGGACGTTAAGAACACTTCCGGTTTATTTAGGGACCTGATATTTTACAAACGTTCACCCAAGGTGGAAAACTGTGTACCCCTAAAATTTTGATCCTCCACAGTCCACACCAACCGGAACTGCCTTTTTTCCACTCCTCAAAAAAAAACTTGCTATAGGTTTGTTTAGTTAACTAATTTTCGAATAGGCGATAAAGTCACTTCCGGTTAATTTAAAAACTTAAAATTTCACAAAAATTTACCAAATGGATGAAACTCCGTGTCCCTAAAATTCGAACCCTTCATCTCAACCGGAAATGCCTTTTTTAAAATTTATTTCTCATCCTCCAAAAACTCCGCCCATCGCCGATTTGACTTGCCAGCAATACACAGCACCCATTTTTCTCCTCGGATGGAACAAGGGAGTCGAAGTCGACGACAATTTTTCTGCAGACGAGAGATATATCGAGTTTTATCATGCAGCAGCGACAGCTAAGGTCACACGTGCCAAATCTGACAGTAAAATATACACTAAAGCGGGATTTCTCATCAGAAAAGAAAATTGTGCCTGGAATAGAGAAAAAAAGAAAAAAATTCCAGTAGGTTTGTTGTCGTTTATATTTGACAAGAAATTCACGTGATAAACTGTCCATCAGAGCACGATCGTCGCTAGATGTCACTTTATCGCATTGCACTCTCCCGATAGTTTGTCATGCGCGATGCATTGCATCGCACTGCTATGTGATTGGCTGATCTCCAAAATAAAGAACTTAAGATGAAATTGAATCATCTTTCAAGAACAAAGTAAAACGAGCGAAAGATCATTCTTTCGTCGATGAAAAGACTCTTTTTTCTTTTGTTGAAATTTTGCATGGTGTGAAGATCCAGAAGGATCCTTTAAGAGTCTCCTGGTGTTGAAGAGGGAACTTCTTCGAGAGCAATTTTTTTTGTGGGGTTCGTGTCATCAAAGCTATGCTCGTATTCAGCCCGGGAAGAAAAAGTATTGGAAAAAGTGGCGGATGATCTTTGACATGGTTTAAGTTTGTGAGGAAGTTCCTTCATGGAATAAGTCGATAGTTCGGAGATGTGGAAACCTAGTTTGTCTCGACACGCGATTTCGCAGGGGGAGAAAAGGTCACTTCCGGTCGGGGGATGAGTTTGGAAGTTTGGGAGGATGAAGTTTGAGTCGTCAAGTGAGTATTCCGGGAATTTTGAGATATTAACTGAACCGGATATGATGTAAAGCTGCACTTGAAATTGCAAATTTGTTTTAAAATTGTGATTTCGCAGGGGAAAACCGTCACTTCCGGTCAGAGGATAAGTTCGGAGGTTTTGGGGGATATAGTTTGAGTCGTCAAGTGAGTTTTCTGAAAATTTTGAGATCCTACTTTAACCGGAAGTGATGTAAAGCGGCACTTGAAGGTGAGAAATTTTTTCGAAATTGTTGATTTCGCAGGGGTTAAAAGGCAACTTCCGGTTGTAATGAAGGGTTGAAATTTTAGGGGCGCCGAGATCAAGTCGTATAGTACGTGCCCTTAAATTTTAGGGTGCCTAACTCGACTACAAGTGCTCGAAAACGGTTATTTCGTATTGATAATTTCAAAATTGTCAGTTCTGGTCAGAGAGAGAGAGAGAGTAAAGCTTCGTGAAACGCTGAGAAAAGCAATTCCTGAGACGTGTAATCCAAGTCCTTAAAATATGAAGTTTCTAACTCAACCGGAAGTGCCCTAAGAACACCTTCCAAATTGCAACAAAAACTCTTTTTACGACACTTCCATCAGTTTTATTAGCTCTACCATTCCATCAAGACCTTCTTTCTCCCCGAGTATAAATTCACTTTTATTTTAGTCCACCCACACAACACAACACAACCGACCAACAACTGCGAGTTATTTTCGAGCATCGAGCCCGACAAAACATTTCATTCCCACACACCATCCAAAAAAATCCACAAAACCAAAACAAAATTCCAAAAAATTCAAACAAATTCATAAAAAAAATCATTTCCCAATTTAACCTCAATCGACTAATTAGTCATGCTACTGCTAACCCTAACGTCCATCTAACGGACAAAGGCTAGACTTATTTGAAATCCCTGGTCAACTGGGCCCATACCCTACTGTCCAAATAGATCTTTCGTTACCCAGTCATGTGCAAGAGAGTCCTAGAGGCAGTGACGTAAAAGCTGCGGTTAGTGTTAAACTGTTAATGTGAGCAGAGGAAAAGAAATGTTTCATAATCAACTCCTGAACAAATACTGACTCAATTGTTTGCTGTCAACAATTACAACACTTCTGTGTGATACAGCAAAAATGGTTCCATATAAACTATAAAAACCTCCAAGATCAACCATTGCAACAGAATATAAACAAGAAAAAATGCTTAAAACTAGTCTTAAAAAGAATAGAGGAAACAACATCAAAAACTAACTTAGAACCAAAACGATCGTCTTTAATTAACTCGAAATCTCGATGACAACACTCGACTCCCAACAAACTAACATCCGGAAGAAAAATAACCGTAGTACGGTAAGATACCGACCGGTACAGGATTCGGCTCTTAAAAGCAGATAGTTAATTGGTCAGTGGTAATTTGGTGGATGTTAAGGGCGCTGTTTAGAAGGAGATAATGTTAGCAAGCCGTTGTGCACGTGATTAGAGGGAGGGAGAGAGAGAGAGGAGTTTGTGCCTTTTGGCACACTTCTGACAGTGTTCTGCCTTGAGCCGATAATTTAGCAAGAGGAGTTGCCTATGGAATCAGCTCAGCCGAGCCAACGGGCACTGATTAAGCAGCTGGGAATTAGTCTAGTGCCGATAATGGCTGAAGATAGGGCGTTGAATAATGGCTTTAGCCTCTTTACTCTGTATACAACATACGCGTGATTCGTGTTCCTCTTTCTCTGTTGATCAATTAAAAGTCACCACCTCTTTTATGCCGGGTGCCGGCGCATCGGACCGATTTAAACGGTCGTGTGTCGATCAAATTTTAAGTGTTTGCAATTTCCCGCCTGTTAAATTCCACTTTGAGGTTTACGGACACGGATTGCGATCAAATGTGGTCGAAGGGTTGGTGATGGAAACTGGATTTTTCGCAGTCATTAGCTGCATCGGGAAGATCAGAAGAATCGGAAGAATGCATTTAGCTTTGAACGTAGTGCAGGGTTTGCAATAATGCTTTTATTAACATGGTAATTGTAATTAGTTGCTCAGAAGTGTGTTATTGTAGAAAGAATATAATTAAGTCATGACAGAACACCGCAAGAGTGTTGTCAGTCTGAATTGGTATTTGAATTTTGCACGCCGATTAAATTAGTGATTGGCATGGCAATTGGGTGATAATCGTGAGAAGAAATTGATCATTCCCATGAAACGTTGAACTTCAACCATTTTTTTGGACGCACATTCTTGCTGTCGTCATTGTAGTGAGTAGTGACTGGGCTACCCGAAGGTTTCAACTGTAAGCAGGATGGTATACAGCGCTCCCACTGTGCTCAGTGCGCGAATCAAGCAAAATTAAAGTTGTCATTATTGTGAACACACGTGTGGTAATTTCGGTAATGTAATTAGGTGAGCGAGCAGTTTGGGCACTACCTTAAGCCTATACCCCTTGGTAGCGAGCCCCTAGGATAAGAAATCTGCAATAATGCCCCTGAAAAACTACGTTTTTGGTCCATCGATAAGTGAAAACGGTAAAGGAATTGACCGAAATCTCCCAATTTTATCTTGTCATTTGTCATTCCACATTCGGGTGGTCCAGAACCAGATACAATAAATAACATAGACAAAAATCAACAAAATAATAAAATACACTCGTAAATCACAATTCTATCGAGTCCTAGATCGTCCAAAATTCCCCTTTAACAGTCTCCTTACGTAGACAGTCGAGTGGAATCCAGTGGTTTTCCTAAAGATGCAAATGACTCGATTTTATTGTAAATTTGTTTATTTAGGCCAACTAAACGGTCATTCTCCAGACGCTTGTGGTCACTTAACCACGACACAGGGATTTCAAACAAAAGGAAGGAGAAACGACATTTAACATCACAAATACCTAAATTCACTAAATTTTTTTTAAATAAAACAATAAAAATAATTTTTAAAAAAAATAATAAACCTAATTAAGTTTTTAGGTCGTTTTAAGGGGGTCGACCAGTTGATTCGTACGTGACCGGTCATAATAGGGTCGTAGATAATAGAATCGAGAATGGGGCCCATGCAGCCATGCATCCAAATATGGAACTGTGCAATTAGATGATCCGTTTATTCAATTTTCAATATATAAATGCGCGATAAGATAAGCAATATCACATTCAACCTATTGACAACACACAGCACAACATCGATTGTCACACACTAAACGTCCGAATTCGAGGCGATAATAACTGTTTACAATCATCGACTGATTTGTTGCGTCCAATTTGGCGCACGAGTATTGCAGGGAAGACCAAATGACGACCACAAAAGGGCAACTAAACAGCCTAATTGACATTTAATGTTAAAAAAGGCAATTTTTTCTCAAAAATTGGTTCAAATTACACATAAATTTCCTTTTTTGTGTTCATTTTATAGTTAAAAGTTAGGAAATTATGTTTCATCATTACTTTTACTACACCCGGTGGTTTCTGTAGGCGGTTTTGAATTTTTTTATATTTTTTTTTGAAATTCACGTCTCGTTAACATTGTAGTTTCATTTTTTTTAGAGGTTTAAGGGGGTGAGAGAGGGAGAGGGAGTTGCTCCATTTCCTTCGCCTGTGGCAGCGGATGCTGCGGCCATGAAGTGCAGAACGTGTTTGGCATTATGTATGGGTTGTTATTGGAAATTGCTTCTTCTTGAATATACATAACAACCATTTTGCTAAATCATGGACTCTATAACAACATTTTAAAAAAAAGTTTTTTTACTAATTTTTTTTATCAGTTGATTTATACCAAAAAAAAATTTTTTTTATTTATTTTTTTTTAAATATAAAATGATGGTGGGGGTGGGAGGGGAGGGGTCAAGACTATTATTTCGTGTCCAGAAGTAGTGTGGATACATGAGAATTGGTGTGGCATTTCCAAGAATTCACAGCACGCCTGTCATGGGTGTGCAAGTCAACAAACTCTGATATGTGCAGTATTCAATTGAATTATGGGGGGAAAAGTGAGACTTCTTTCCAATATTTCGTATCGGATCCGAGTTGGACTATGATTTAAAGCTAAACCTTCATCGCTTCTTTTTTTTATTTTTTTTATTTTTTATTATATTTTTTTTTCGGTATTGGACAAATCATCGATATTGATGGGGAGGAAATATTTTTTGTGCCTTGGGGTTTTTTTTTTTTACTTTGAAAGGATGGCAATTTTGTTGGGTTGATATATCGAAATATTGTTGTATCAAAAAGTTGGTTTATTTTAGTTTGACTTGTCATATGGTTCTTTGCGTTGGTTGAAGCTTCACTGCTGAACGTGATCAGATCATAGAGAATTTTGTGCAATTTCGAGCAGGGAGAAAGGGCACTTCCGGTTGGAGTTTGGAGTTGATATTTTAAGGGCAGTTGTAACGTGGGTGGGGGTTGGTGCTACTGAAATTTTGAGGTACTGTGACGGCCGGAAGTGGTCTTTTTGCCCTCTCCAAATCGGGTAAGAAAAATTATTTAAAAAATTTAAGACGAAATTTTGGAATTTCGAGCGATGCAGAAGAGCACTTCCGGTTGGATTGATGGCTTGATATTTAATGGACATGTAAGGCACGTATGGGGCTTGGTGTTACTGAAATTTAAAGGTCCTGTTGCAACCGGAAGTGGTATTTTAACCCCTCCAAATTAAGGATGGGAAAAGAAAAAATATATTGAGATGAAATTTTCCAATTTCCAGCGACATGAAAAGGCACTTCCGGTTGACTATGGCGCCAATACTTAATGAACACTGTCTCCACATATCAGACATGGCACTCCCGTAATTTCAAGATTCTTTTTCAACCGGAAGTGGTCATTTCTTGCCTTAAAAATTGGAAAAAAAACAAAATAAAAATTCAAAACAGCTCTCAAATTTAAAATTTTGTATGTTTCAATATCACACCTAAAACTCAACCCTTCCAAAATTTCAAATCTCCACCAAACCCGGAAGATCCATTCTCCCCATACATCAAACCCAGCTAAAAACTGAGAAATTATTTTCAAAAGGTCAGTTCAGGTTCCCCGTTAATAACCTACAAGTGGATTATCGAGGTGACTGGTCAATACAACACCGGTCGAAAACGATGATGTGGGTGTGGACGTGTATTTAAGTGTAGGTCATAACTGTCTCATTATGATTTATGGTGTTTATCACGTTGAGTGTCAAGTTAAGTTGTGGTTTGTTGATGATATTAAATGCGAATTTTTTTTTTTTATTCCCCTCCATTTTTGAATTTGCTGATGATTATTTAATGGACTGTTTTTTGTTGCCTTTGTGCGTGATAATGTTTTAATTGATTTTCACATTTTTTTCCCATCAGGTACTACAACAAAATGAAGACGGACGATGGAAAGGAGTCATTTTCGGTGAAGAACATTCATCCAGAACTGGATACTTCCCTGCAAACGTCGTCGTGCTTCTAGATAGACCAGGTAGGATAAAAAAAATTTTTTTCTCTTTTAATATAAAATAAAACATCGTTTAAATTTTACATTTAAAAAAAAATGGCAAAATGCCATTATTCTTCCTTCCCCTTTTACAAAATCAATAATAGATGGCGCCATAGACGGTTATCGATCCTTTTTTCTTTTTCTTTTTTAAAAAAATGAAAAAATCCATAAAAATAAAATTTTAACATTTTTTTTTACTCAACTCGAGAAATCTTTAATCAACCAAGAGGCCAATAGTGCAATGCAGGGAAAACAACCCCCAAATCCCCCCTCAAATAAAATAAATAAATAAAAACAAAAATATAGAAAAACAAAAATTTCATATTTTCATCACAAGAAAAACGGAGAAAAAGGGAAACGTCGAGAGAATTTCATATCGAAATCCACAGTTAATACACTAGCCCACTCCTGAAGGTCATGAGATAAAAAAAAGAGAGACAAGAACGATTATGAATAAATCATGAATTCTTTTTTTTTTGCCAACTCGAACTCGCACTTTGTCAAAACCCAATTCGGGATGAGAAACAGACGTGTCAAGAAGGTTCGCACCTCTCCATTTAAAGTTGCATCGAGAAACATGGAGAGCAGATTCAACCACTTACACCTTGCGACCGCGCGCATAAATCACTCGTGCGAGAAAGGAAATTTCTTTATCTTCATCGCGCATCTCGTGGATCATTTGCTTTTCAATGAACCCGGCTTTTTCACTCCGTAAAACTACCGGTGAGAATTCATTAACACCTGGTGGCGATGTGTGAAACGAGGGAAGACGTACGTAGTATAGCGGCTACTATGACCATACGGGATCTGTCAAAGACTTAAAATTCTAGCAAAAACAAAAATTCTCAAAGCACACTCAACCCAAAATTACCCAGTCAAGTGTCTCCATTGTGTTGGGGCTACAATGTCGAAAGAAAGACATCCAACTAGCAAAACCAAAATGGAAAAAAAAAAAAAACAGAAAAATTGAAAACCTAAAATAATTCAAAGCGGAAAAGAAGGACCAGAAACCCAAAAACGACAATGGAGACATAAAAAAGAAAATAAAGAAGTGAGAAAAGATGCTAAAAGATAACCGGTAGGCCCTATTAGCTTCAGCAACAAGATGCCGCTTGGTGCCTACTAATGGGGGAACTATCGACAGACGTATTGGGGGGGGGGGGGTTGAAATTTTTTTGCCCCTCCCCCAATAGTAGTAGTAAATGGGGTGTTTGTTTTTTGTGGTCTTAACTGTTGCTTCCAAATTCTGTTGGTAAAGTGAATGGTTAAGAAGATCGGCACTTTTGTATAGTTATCATCGGTCTTTCGGTTATACGCATGCCGTATAGTGTAGGTACTTAAGATGTAGAAATGTCTTTGAGCTTATTCAGTTTTGTTAGGCCTACCTGGTTAGTGATGCTCAGGATTTATTGCAAAGGCATGCATAAAAACAAACCCAAAAATAGATGACCATTTAGGCCCAAATAGCTTCAGCACAAAGATGCCACTCGGTGACTACTAATGGGGGAACCAAATAGAAGTATTGGGGGCATATAGGAAGATGTGTCTTGAGCTTCTTCTGTTAGGCCTGCCTGGTTAGTGATGCTCAGGATTTATTGTAGATGCCTGATATATTGCAAAGGCATCCATAAAAACAAACACAATTCAAACCGTATCAATCAACCGAGGGAAGTATATCTTCATCTCGCTGTGAATGAGTGGTTAGAGGTCAGTTCTCTTTTGGCAGGTGAAATCCTCGTTGATGCTGAGTCATGAAGTGCGTCTTGTCAGATCTTTGCCTTTTTTTGGATGAAGGATTGTTGGTAGGATACAACAAATTTTTTTTTTATTTATTGGGGAGGGAGGAGAGGGGGAGGGGAATTAATTTGTGAAGTTTTTGAATTTTTGATGAGATGTGTCATTAACTTTTATTTTTTGATTGCATTATGCTGGAAATGGCTTAGGAAACTAATTTCCTTGCATGTCGGACAATGGGGGTTTGTGTGTGTACGTGTTATGAAATTACGCAGAAATGCATTAAATTACGTAAAGACGACAAGTGGCGCGTGCCTAATTCGAAAATTCATAAAAGGATCCTAAAAAAAATTTTTTAAACAAATTTAAACACAAAAAAAAATTCCGCATAAAAATGAAGTAATTAATGATGATTTATGGAATATTTTTTTTAAAAAATGTTTTTTAAGCTTAAAATAATAATAACGGTTATCATAAAGGATTTGGTTGGTAAAGTCGTAATTAAGTGATTTATCTCATCTAATGAGTTCGCAGCCATCTGTTTTCTATGGAAAAACAACAGTGGAAGCTGTGTGTCCAAATGGCAACAAAAATGGCTGCCAAACGAACTTTTATCGTTCCAATAAATCAATACTGTCAACTCATTGCAACTTAGAAGAAAATCTCGCAGAAAAAAAAGAAGGATGAAGGGATGGAAGGTGAAAATCCTGTTGTAAAAGGAACTTGCGGTTGTGCAGGAAAGAGGATATCCAGGGGAACTTTGTCATTTGATTGATTAAAAACAGTGGGTGGATTCCAAAAAAAATTTTTTTTTTTTGTGAAAAATTTTTAATATTTTAAAAAGAAAATATTTTTTTCCCTGGTGGTAAAATTGGAAATGAGTCAGTCAATTGGATTTTAGTCTCTGAGTCATGGAAATCGGATCCATTGACTTCTTGGGCGGTTAATAAAGTTGATTTAATCGTCAAACGAAAGGGTTAATCTTCGATCTTTAATTTTTTCTCACGAGGGGGAGTGTGGGA